>JAVCKT010026587.1:0-17377 GCA_032273925.1 Rhynchotus rufescens | reverse complement strand
ATAGATCGATAGATAGATAGATAGATAGATAGATAGATAGATAGATAGATAGATAGATGGATGGATGTTTCGAGAGCAGTTGAGGAGAAGGAGGAAGAAATATGAGCAGTCACATAAAGAGTAAAGGATGGGAAGCCTGGAGACTATGAATGGCCATGTAAGGAGGCCAGGCCACTCTTTCCCAGCAAACAGCCATATTTTCCAGTCAGAAACACAGCAGTAAGTGAATTTCTCCATTTAAATAACAAGATGTTTTAAGTATCATCTGAGTTTACCTCACTAAATTTGGCAGGAGCTCCCTGTTGTCTCAGGGTAGGAAACCTCCCTCCAGTAATGCATTCAGACACATGCACAAGAGCGATGCAACTTTCAGGTTCCATCTTCCTAATGCACTCACTCTATAAGAAGTTATCTTCCCACAAAGACTTTGCCACCATTATTTTTACTTCCTTTGGAGCTATTTATCCAGTGGCTCTGAGATGTAGATTCTCCCTCTCCCTCCACTGGCATTGTCTTTAATAATATTAGAAAATGATCATATGTTTAGTCATATTTGGAGAGGAGCTGCTGTATGCTCTAGGTGCACGCACACATAGCTCATGGCTAATTCAACTCTACACATGTCCTTCAGTATTTCTTTAGAGTCCCACCTATTCTGTATTAAATGAGAGGCAGACCAAGTTATGAAAGTACTTTCCAGACAGCCAGAGAGCCTTTTAATGTGCTGCTGGTCTTTGGCAGCAACTGAGAAAGGAGAGCTAGGGCTGTTACTACTGGATGGTACAAAGGCTTAGAACAACACATGTTGTTGCTTTTCTGTTGCTCCAACCTGATGCTTGCAGTGATTGCCCAAAGCAGCAACTTCTAATTCTAGGTGCAACATCTGGGACACACATTTGGGTTGGTGACGTGGGAGAAGGTGGGGTAGTAAGCTAGGGAACATTCAAGGTGATTAAAGGTATTTATTAGCAAATGGTTTGGGGAGAAGCAGAGGACTGAGAGTCTGTGGTAAGGATGGGAGCCCACAGATTGGGAAGGATGGAGGAATGAAGGTAGGAGGCTGCTCTGGGGCAAATGGGGAGATCTGACAGCACTGGAAGTGTGAGACTTTTTTTTACAGACTAGAGAAGTCTGCTCAGGAGACTTGGAGCACACATGTGCATACAGTGATCTATTTATTCCTGGGATTTCCCAAACATGAATAGTTGTGCCTATGCAATACAATTCGGTACTTCTGGGGCATGACAAACTGGACAAAACACAGTGCTTTGATTCAAAAATTTAAGAAACATCCATATCTTTGGGTTTTCAGCTATATGGCAATGATTGCTGCTCCTGTGCAGTAACTGACAGAGGACAACACAAACAAATGTGCATTTTAAAAGAACAAAAGACAAACATCTTCTATATCAGTCTTACTGAGAGAAGAAATAGTTTATGTAACAACAGTGAACTACTTGTCTTCATACACAATATCTAGTATACTAAAAACTTTTTGTCCATTGAAGACTAACTTTCTTAATAAACAGAAGAGGATGTAGCATTAAGAAAGCATCATTCCACTACTTTGGTTATGCATTTGGCATGTGAAATCCTATTTCTACTCTAAGAATAACAATATTTACAAAATCCTCATTTAAAAGCATATAATATTAATTACTCTGCATTTCCAAGCAGCCAGGACAGTGTTCATATAGGCAGCTAGATGAGCAACAAAGCATAACCATAAAAGGACGAATATTCTATAGAATTGACATAACATGTCACCCTTAGGACAGAAATCCCAGCATAACTAAGAAGAGCAGAAATCCAGTGTGATAGCTGTGGTCTCTACTTATGTTTTCAGTCAGCCTTGTTCATTTCTTTATAATCTGTATCCAGAAATACAATTTGAACTTATTTCAAGTAGCTAACCAAATAGCTGTCTTCTATTTTACTGATAAGCTCCTTTGTATCATATTTGAGAACTGCAGAAGTAGAACAGCAAGAATTTGTAGAGTATTCCCGATGAGGGAGTCAAGTCACCCTTTGTGGTCTAGGAAGTTACTGTAAGTTTTGAGGCAACTAGGAGTAAAAGAGCTTTTGCTTTGAATGATTATTCTCATGTGCAGCTACTCTGATACCAGGAAAATCCACAGAGATATTTTTATATCAAACATGGCAGCAACTCAACTGCTTAATATTTTAAATTGTTATCATGTAATTTACCTCTATCTGTTCAAGTAATCTTGACTGTAAAGCCCTGTGATATTCTGTGCTGTAGGCATCTCTGTAAGTACACAATGATGCTTCTTGCTGCATGTCAAACTGCATCATTAAGAGGCACTCTAAGTCACAAACTTCGCTAGATTCTTAAAGTTACATAGATATTTAATTCTGAATCAGATACTTAAGCTATTTAAGAAGTGCCATGTTTGACCCCTACAAGTTGCGCAGTGTCTTTCCTTCTCTTTTGACTTTCAAGCAGCCTCCAAAACTTTAACTGGGCAAACTCTTGCGTTGAGCAAGAAGTCACCAAGAGTTGCCGCAAGTAACAAGCAGGGAGGGAAGCTTTGATCTCTTACTTCCCTGAGGCTTAGTGACATAATTCACATTCTGTATTGTCTAGGAAAGAGTAACTACATTAAATATGACTGTTGGGAGCAAAGACCTGAAATAGGAATTCCCTCCATCTGTGTGAAGCAACAAAAAAGATGGTTAGGCTGTGAAAGGTAAGACCAAAGTGGTGTTTTATTGGGAAAATGGAAAAACAGATCATTTGATAGAAATTAAAAAATAAAATAAATAAAAAGTAAATAACTTAAAGTAAATACAGTAAAAAACAATACACTTTGTTTCCTGACTCACGAGGCATGGGGTCTTCTGAGTGAAAAAAGAGATCAGAAAGTAGTCCATGAAAATAAACGAAGGGAAGGAAAGCTGATTCAAATCATAGTGACAAAGGCCTGGCTTGGAAGTGCTCAGGGGTCCAACCTGGTGTTTCAGAAATTAAGCTTTCAGTCTTGTACCAATAGGCACACTTAAAAGGAAGAAAATTTTCACTACATTAGTCTGACAATTTACAGTAACAATTCTAAAAAGCAATCTCAATCTTATAAAATTATCTTATTACCCCATAGCTTGAGCTGCAGGGCAAGAATATTCACCCTTCTTCAACTTCACCGATTTCAGCTGAGGTTTTCTAGGGCACTGGAGTCAGCTCACATGAATCAAACAACCAGATCAAAGTCAGTGCTGAAAAGACTCAGGCTATCAATTATGATGCAGCGTTATAAATGGAAGACCCAGTGACATTTCATTTAATACCATTCATGTAATTGTTAGGGCCCAGTGACACAACACAATCAAAATGGATGTACATGTTTTGAAAAACATGCTCAGTTGTTTATTTTTTCCCCTTGCAAATTGTTGCATCTCTCTAAAACCCTGAACTTCTTTCTGAGACACTGTTTTTTTTCCCCAGCATAAAAAGCAGTTTGTTTGTCGACTACCCCCTAATTAGAAAAACAAGCTACAGATGGTCTTGAAAGGGGACTAAATTCCATAGCTAAGCCTCTCCTCACTGAAAACATACCTCTCTTGAAAGGGCTTTAAAAGAATTGTGCCATGGCTCAGCTGTTCATAAGCAAACTTCCATTTATTCACGTTCTCTGTGACCAGATGTTACAGCAATATTATATGCTGCTCACTGTTCTCTGTGTTTTGTTCTTGCACTCCCAAGAACCTCTCTCACCACTTTTGAAGCTTAAATATGTGCATGGCTGATTTCATCCAGGGCTACACTAAGTTCTCCCTACAGTGTTGGGAAGTGACTCATTTCACAACTACCCTGGCTCATTTTGTTTCATTAAATTTGGTAAAAGTTTCTGTTAATATGTGTCAAATTTTTACAAGATGGCTGTCAATTAATCTTGAATGCTAAAATGCCTGGTCAGTTTGAAGCGTATTATAGTCATTTCAAAGAAAAATTGGCAGTGGCAAATTATGGCCTAAGAAGAACACATGTTTAACACAGATGGTATGTATTCAAAAACTTGTACAGTTAAATCTACTTTTAGAGTCTACAAATATAGTCACCTTTTACATATACCATAAGAAAGTCAGATTCCCAGATTTCCATTTGCACATCAAAACACTTATATTGTAGTCAGGCGTCATGCATACGATGAAATTGGTCTGTTTAAAAACAAAACCAGATTGCTATAATAGGATCCCATTGTATCTGTGAAATTAATCTTTCTTAATACTAAGGACTAGCATCTGTTTTTAATGGAATAAAAATACCTCAGCCAGTAAAGCAAATAATACTATGAAGTTTCCAGACGTTCCATAGAAGAGATCCCTTGGTAAAGGTGGCACAGGCTTCCCATATTTGCCTAATGAGGGACATGATTCAAACATTTCCTAAGAAGGAGTAATTGGATTGGCTTTGCATCTAGGAAATTAAAGAAAGAGAAAAAAAATCCATAGAAAGAGAACTCTCAAGTTGAAATGTTAAAGCACTCATGAAAACTAAATATTTAAAGCATGTCTTTCCGCTTTTTTTAGAATATCTATTACTAGAGCCTTTTATAAAACTGTGCCATAAGCCTTTTATAACAAAAAATATTGCTTCTTTTGAGCATCATCACAGCTATACATCTCACAGCAACTGTTTACATTAGAATTTTGCTCCAAGTCATTTCCTGGACAAGATTCATTTACCTATTATAAACTATATAGGAAACATTCTGATAAAAGCACACACAATGCAAGCAACTAAACCTGTGTCTCTCAATTGAGAAACATGAATACTTTACAATGATCCTGCTACTGCAAAAACTGACACATACATGACATCACTTTTAGATGTTATCCTACTGAAGTCAATTAGATTACTGCAATGTCATTCACAAGTGTACCAGCAGCAAAAAGGACAGGCTTTGAGCATGGAAGTCATTTTAAAGGATAGCTTAAATTAAGTTTGCTTTAAAGCAACAGACATTGTATATACTTTCATTTTAAATGAAATACACAATTGGTTTTCAACTAGATTGCACATCTCAAAAATGAGCAGCATTTCCTACTCTAGGCAATTGCGAAGATTTTAATGTTTTATGAGTATGGAGTTATTTCTAAACATTTTTGAGTGCTTGAGATATTTTGTTCTTGAAAATGGAAGTGAATTAAGCAGTGTGTTCAAACAGGCAGTTCAAAGACATACTGAAACAATTTGTATCAAACAAAAGGCTCACAATAAAAGGAACAGCCAGCAAGTATAAAAACATAATCCATTTAAAAACCACGAAAATAGAGCCAATTTTTTGTCATCACTATTTGACAATCAGATGGAACTTAAATAAGTGCTTCCTTTTACTACCATTGTCCATGGCTTGACTAACCTCCCCAATGGTTTTTCCAGCCCTCTCTGGTTTCTCTTCTCCTGTCCCCAAGGCTTTGTTTTTAAAGGGAATTATTAGTAGTTACCACACAGGCACACTGGTCCTGGAACAGATTTACCTCAGCCTCCTCACAAGCAATATAAATAAAAGCAGAAAAAAGTCCCAGAATAAAAATGCTTACACCAGTACAACTTTATTCATATAAAGTTGCACTACTAATTCTATGGAAAATATTTTCTTCTTGTGCAAACCGGACCTAAATCTTGTCAATTCTTCTGGAACTAGTTCCTTAGGCTTGTTTTCATTTTACCCAGTTTTAGATGGTTAGAAGCCAGATATCGAAGTGTGAGTTAATCAGTCTTAGTAGATAATGATAGACTTTGTAGTCAATAAAGTTTGTACAGCAGAGGGTACCATTTTCAGATGATAGAACTCACCTTCAGCAGAAGCATGTTTATATGTACACTTGCTAGGGAGGTGATGATGGCTAACTTGGAGTTAGCATCTCTATGAGAATCACATCAAGTTTCAAATGACTAAATTAAGGAGCCCCTGTAGAGCATGCTAGCAGCTCATCTTAAAAGGATTCAACATAGAACTTGAATCAATTGGTTCAGTGTCTAGTATTCATTTCAGATGCATACAGGTATGTGAGACATCTGTGGGGGCTGGCAGATACGGCACAAATCTGTTTGTCTTTTTGTTTCGGGAGGGATAGCTGGAGCCCAGATGGCATGGCCTGGGCTATCTCAACTGACATTAGAGGTCTATGTTTAGACAGATGAATTGTGCCACCAGCAATTTGTCAGCTGAATTCCTCCCTAGAGCCCATTGACTAGACCTCTGTTGACAGTAGTAGGAGCTTAGACATTTGGCCTACATACTGACACCACAAGTTAGGTATCTTAGACTCTAGCTGAGTCTCACCCCAAGCTTCATAAACAAAGTTTAGAGTGAAATTTATTTTGTCATTCAATTTGATTTTGGATAGGAAGCTCATCTCAATCATCTGCCTGTGGGTCTAACTGCTTCCTCTCTAGTCTCCGTACTTTTCCTACATTGACCGCAACATGCTGCTGCTAAAAGGATTTTTGCCTTATCCTCCTTTTAAGAGGTATCTCAGTAAATCTTGGCTTTCTTCTGTCTATGCTTTTGTCCTATGCTCTGTTTAAATAGCATCTCCACATACATCCTTCAGGTATGCTACCTGATACCATGATACTCCCATGCCTTGTGGAGAATAAAATGACACATGCATAGGTAGGAAATGGCATCAGGGCACAAATTTAGCCTCTTAACTTAGTTTAAAGTCTATGCCCACAGATACAAGAAATGCGACAAAGTTCGACCTCTGGACAGACGTTCTGCTGTTGATGCAAGTGAGTGGCTTTCATGGCAAGATCATCCCATTCAAAAGCATGATAGAGACAAACACTTCATTTTTCTGAGCCATAGTAAACCACAATGTGGGGAAGTAGATTGAATATTATGCTGACCACTGTCTTGCACATTTCTCTGCTTTGGATTTTACATTGCAACTGTTACATATTTATTATCTTGCTTACCGTCCAACCTTAAAGTCAGCAGAGACAGGGTTTTAACTTGATAGTGACTTATCTCCCGACTGCTTCTCATCATGGGACTCTGCCCCTCTCTACTCTCTCTCTCCTAGGAAGAAGGATTCTTGCTAATTCATCACCCGTTTTTTTTTCAACTCTGACCTCCATTTTGTCATGCATCTAAATTATCCTCTCCTAACACATGTAAATAGTCTAAACAACAACATACATAAAGAAGGAAAGCCTAAAAGGCATTATTTCCTGTACTCTTCCCAAAGAATGTGAGGGTTTTTTTTTGGAACAAGCTGTCCAGGGAAGTTGTAGAGTCTCCTTTTCTGGAGGTCTTCAAAACCCGCTAGATGCCATCCTGTGCCATGTGCTCTCGGTGTCCCTGCTGGAGTAGGGGGATTGGACTGGATGATCTCTAGAGGTCCCTTCCAACCTTAATGATTCTGTGATTCTGTTATTTTTTCCCCCTTTTTCCTTTTAAATTGTGTATTGTTTCATGCTTCAAGCTTAATCTTGCAAATATGCATACACAGAAGCTTTAATCACATCATAGCTCTCATTTGAAGTCAAAATCTTCATTCATATGTGTTTTCAAGAGTATATTTTTATGCTTCTTGGATAAATCCATCTACTTATTTGTCTACAGACTACTACATGCAAATTAAATGCAATTCAGCACTTGTAAGATTTGTCTTGCACAAATGTGGTCAGTGGAAGGAACCTTTATCTGAGCTACAACAGGTTAAAAAGAACACAAATTGAGGTGTGCTAGGTGCTATACTGGATCTCTTGCTTCTCAAGGGTGTTTATTTATTGTGATTGTGAACTGTTGCATCCACATTTAATTTTTGGTTACTTTAGTGAGCACTGTAACACAAGTTGTGCTCTCCTGAGAGGGTAGTGGGATCATAACTCAGCCATAAAGGGTGGGACTATGGTCTAAAGTCTCTCCAAAAAGAAAAATAGATGGTATTTACCCCTGATAAAATCACTGATGTTATACCAATGAGATGGGCTCGGTATTAAGTAAGTTATGTAAGAAAGACTCATGGCATAAAGAAAAAAAATGAAAACACCCTTTCAGGCAATTCTATGTGCATACATATGCCAATACAAATGGAAAGGAAGATAGGATTGCAAGGATGTTACAGATACCTTGAGTGTTGTCCTGTGATTTAAAACTGACTGCTAAGACTTCTGGGAAACAGAGCTATTTCCTTAGCAAATTCTCAAGCATCATTAGAATCAAATTTATAATCCTTATTCAAAAAAGAAGGGAGTCTGCTTAAGGATTTCATCATTTTTATAACTGCATAAAACTAACTTGCACTGCTTTGGGTCTGGGTACCATATGACTATATGTTATAGAAGCAAGAACTGAGAGATGGGCACGGAGCCAGAACAAACGAGCTGGAGAGAAAGACACTGCTGTGGAGCAGGGGGCTACACCCAAAGGTTAAAAATCAGATCTTAAAGCCAGGGAATATGCTGGATGAGGCTATTCTCTGGCCCTCCTCTGCTTTTTTTCTTTTTCTCTGTGAAGGGCTTCTCTTTCTTTTTTTACTGTTGCAGCAGCAACAACACATTGGCCAACATGGGTGGCCCTGTGTGCACTTCCACAAAGAAATCAGGACTATCTGCAAGGTGCTGCAGCTAAGCAGCTGTGACTATCCTCACACTCGCTGAAAGCATGAAGCAGCTGACGGCTATGTAACTAACTGTACTGACTCTACCGTACACTGAAAAAGCTAAGAATAATAGCAGGTATTCATAACCTTACCTGGTTCCGAGCCCAAGAGTCTGGCTTTAAAGAAATCCTAAATGTTTATGTCCTGTGACAGACATTTCAGGAGTGTCCAGGCCGCACGTAGAAGTGAGCTAACCAACTCAGACTCGCTGCTAAAGTTTTGAAATAACCCGCTTGCTCCTCACAAATCAGTCTCAGCCAAGGCTTTGACAAAGTCTTTTTGACGGAGCGTCTGGGCTCCAGCCGACAGCACCACACTACACGAGCCTGTGTGTAACGTAACTGCTTTCAGCTGGCTTGCAGAAAAGTCCCTTGGAAATATCCTTCCCAGTGCTTTCTTTTCCCAGTGAAGGATAACAGAAGTGACAATGGTTACATGATGTTAATATGATATTTATAACCAGGCTATTAACTAATCTAAATAGCAGTCTCATGCATGCGGTTCTCGCAGATTCCTGCCTGTTTTCCGGGCTGGGGCTACAGAGCCAGATTAATGTAGGATGGGGCTGGTGCAGGGGCCAAGAGTGACTTGACTCCTCCTGGGCTGGAGGAAGAGAATGGGCAGATGCTGCTGGGCCTGTGTACAGCCCCGTCCCACCCTGCCAAGCAGTGCTGGGATCCAGGGGTTCATGTTACCCCCTGTTCCTGAGTTACTTCTAGAGCTCACTCTTCCGAAGGTATGTTTGTACCATAGGGAAGATTTGCCTGTGCAGGCCCAGCATCAGTCTTCCCAGCACAATGTTTCGGGTTTCCTTAGACATATAGGCACAAACTTTGTTAAGCATGCATAATTCAGTAATTTCTGCTCTATCCTGTGCTTGGAGGTCTTGGCTTGCTTGGGGGGAACCTTGATACCTTCTCAGCAAAAGAGGTCACTTTGTTCTGTTTCTCTCTCTTCTGGGATTTGGATAGTCCATCACCATCACTTGCATGGTTTGTCTACCCAAGGTGACAGCTTTCCAGGACTGCTATGGACTTCTTCCCTGTGACACATATTTATAGCCACTAATGGTCCAGCACTGGGAAGAGGAGAAGTGAGGAGCTACATTAGCTAAACTAGATTATTAAACCTGCTGTGGACCAGGACACCAAATGCAGCTTTGGGGGAGTATTAGTAAAGCGAAAAGAGTCTTGACCTAAATACTAGATAGCAAGTCATGTGCAGGTAAGAGCAAACTCATGCCAAAGCTCAGAGTTATTCCAGACTCACTTCCTCCCACAGCTGATCTTAAACCACAGTGCGGATGTAAAGTGAATTTGGGCTGGCTAGGTGGTTGGACCAGGTTCAAAGAGCAATGTGGGAATATCTCCCGAACTTTGGTCTCCAATCAGCTCTTTCTTTATATCGCTTTAAGTTCACCTGACTGGGACATCTGCTTTTCATGCTGGAAGCATGTCTGTTGCAGTAGGGAACTGAAGTAGCAGAAGGGAACTGTTCAGTCTTCATTGGTATAACTTTAGAACAGTTTTATGTGAATCAGAACCTGATGATATTGGCTGTTTTATTTATTAGTTTATTATTTAGAACCATTCTCTGCCAAGTTGGATTTATATGGCCTAAACTTGTGATATTTTCCATTGTCTGAATTCATACCCACTAAACCGCCCCACCATGCATATGCATATATCCACTAGTTGGTCAGTGATTTAAAAAAAAAAAAAAAAAAAAGAGAGAGAGAGATTCAAAGTCCTGGTCAAATCTGCACTTAGAAATTAGTGAAATAACATATTTAACAAAAGCAGATTTCATTTATACAGTTACTTCTGTGGCTGTAGTTTATTTTAGCACCATTGCAATGAAAATAAGATTTTACAACAAATATAAAGGTTCTTTTTCATCCAATAGGATGAAGATCCAGAGACCTTTTCCAGTCCTACGCTCCTTTATAAACAAATCTATGCCTTCTTTGCTCAAGGATGCCAGTTTTTCCTGTGACATCAGCATGGGCTCCTTCATTTCACTTGGCTTTTATTTTTGGCATATATGACAAGCCTTAACAGATTTGTCAGTGCAAAATACAGATACAGAATGAAGCACTGTTTGAGCCTCCTACATTTGCCTTCCAAATTTCCAGCAAATTTCAGCTTTATTGGTTTTATTTTAGTTACTTCATTCTGTCACTCAGAATATTCCATGCAGGTGATATTTCGTTCCCAGCTAACATGTGTTTTTTTCGGAAACCAATCAGAGCCAAAGGCTCCGACAGAGGTCTGCTTTGTCTGGTGCCTGAGTGTGAAATGATCAGCATTGTGTAACATGAGCCTCTGCATAATGCAGAACAGCTAGTTCCTGTGGTATATGCTAGGGATCCTTAAAGGTATAGCAAGATTCATTTGATAAGAGCCCTGATTTAATAGGACTGACACAAATAGGAACCCGGAAATTTTAGATATAAATTCACTGATGTTATTAGTCATCAGGCTGCCAGGTCTGCTAGAAAAAAAGCTTTTGTTGCTTTTGAGTTAGCAGAAAAAAAAAAAAGTCAAGTATAAAATTGTTACTTTTTCCAAGCACAATGTAAGAATAACCTCAAAGTTTATATATCAGAATAAATGTTTGGAGAGTATCTTTCCTTAGTACATGGCTGCACTGCCCCAGGTGTCTGAAATAGTTAACTTAGGTAACTTGGCTTTGTAGTTACCTCTATGTCAGGGCGGCAAGGGACACTGGTAAGGACTAAACGGATGGAGTTTTTCTCACTCTATCGCTTTTTACGTGGCTGCTGTAAGACATCTAAATCAATC
Organism: Rhynchotus rufescens; assembly: GCA_032273925.1. NCBI lineage: Eukaryota > Metazoa > Chordata > Aves > Tinamiformes > Tinamidae > Rhynchotus > Rhynchotus rufescens. The sequence goes on along the minus strand of JAVCKT010026587.1, from coordinate 5,936 downwards.
TGTAGTCCTTTCCCTAAGAAAGTCTAACACTTTTAGGACATACAAGAAGTGAGGCCCAAAGGGATGGCAACAGTTTTCCTTCAGATCACATCCATACAAGAGAAGTCTTCAGAAAAGCTTGGAAATCTAAAGGTATTGTAGGTAAATGCCAACAAAGTTCTTGGACTCAGGGGCTGGAGCTGCTCTGTAGCTCTGTGCAGCCTGCAGCTCTGACACATGGTAAAACTTCATTGCCAGGCATCTCGTATAAGCTACCAGTTCATCTCTTTTTAATGACTATGAGATGCAGTACAAGTGTACAGGATTGCACCACAGAGAGATACATGGCTCATCTGGGAACGTGAGCCTGCACAGGGAGTTATCTCTTTTCTCAGACTGCGGAAGAGAGGAATGCACTTTCTGAATGAGAGGAAGTGCAAACGCATTAAAAATGCATCCATTCATTACAAATGTATCCTTCAGGTAAGGTTCACCATATGTTACTTAGTGAAATGATGCAGGTGGCATTCTAAGTATTCATTTTGTTTGCTTTCTTGTTTGTTTTTAGTGTGCATGTATTTCCTTAGCAGTGGATACTGCATTCATGCACAAACATTTCTCATGCATGCATCTATATATTACAAGGGTAACTTTCTCTTTCCTGTCTGATCTGACTTTGAATTCTGATTCAAAATATGACAATATGTGGTTGGATGTTAACCACTTCTCGGTGACTCCCAACAGTTTTCTTGCATTAACCATACACTTTACCACAAGTACTACCACCCTAATTTACTGTGACTGTGCTCTGAAATTTTACATCTTTATCCTTTTCCCACTACCATATCCTTGCTCATCCAGTTCCTCAAAATCACAGGTATCTGCATAACCTTGATTATCAGCTCATCAAAATTTGAAGCCTCTATCTGGCACACAGTCAGATGGCTCACAGCAGAGAGCTTTTTCTGTTCGCTCCACTCCACCAACTGTTTCCATAGACAGGGTAGAGTTCAGCTTCCTAAAGGGAAGCTTCCTTATCTCTCTGAGGTACCATTGTGTCCTGCATCTGGGATCACACAGAGTGATACACACACATCCATGTACAGAGTGATATACACACATGCCTAAACAAGCAAGAAACTGGAGGGGATCAATTCCTCTTCCTTCCCATATATGAACAAGGCTGGGGAATTTACATGAGATTCAAATGTCTGACTCTACCACAGAAAGGAACATCAGGGCACAAATAGGTGTCTGTTTTCACAAGCCTGGTACAAACATTTTTAAAGTAGAGTGGGCAGTAAGAGTAGAGCACATACGTCTGGAGAATCTGGACCATGCTGAAGGCAGCAGAAAATCCCTGAGAAACTGCTTTAAATGATAGCAGCTCCTATGGCTGCTGGGGGTTACAGGTGCCCATGTGTCATGTAAACAGTGTTGGGACAAACACACCTTCCCCATTCATCTGGTCTCTTCCTTTCCCAGAAGAGTCCAGACTCTCTTGTTCTGAGCCTTCTTCTAGAGAGAAGTTAATAAAAATAAGAAGTCAGTGACTGACTACACATGCTAGCTCTTACTTACTGGAGCATTTTAAAATGCTGAGAATACAGTTCCCCTATATGTGGATGGAAGCAGTTGATAGGAAGGGGCAGGCAAAAGTGACAGAGGCAACACAAAGCACTTTAGCAGGAGCAGTGCCAGGGAAACTGCAGCCTCAGCCATGAGCTGCAGTAGTGACCCTGTTGCAGAAGCATCATTGCAAAAGCTGTAGACAATGTTTCTGTATGGCAGAGACATCAAGGGCTAGCAAAACATGATAAGCCTCTGTATAGAAATGTCGGTCACTTTCTTTGAATGTTTTTCTTTTTTTCTGGAAAGCTAACACGGCAAGGAGAACAGGTTTTGCAATCTGGAGTCCAGTTCTGTAATGAAAGAACAAAAGACTTGCCAGAAAATCAGGCTGAGGAAGGAATGACACCATAGAGCAATATTTGTTAGGTGTATTGCAGGAACTACCTTAGAGAAAAAAGGACCTATTTTTTCAGATGGAGGCAACAAATGAGCAGTACTAGAAATTTTTGATGGGACTTTAAAAATGTGTGAGTAGTTATATCTGGGTCAAAAATTAGGTAGGGTAACTACCTTTAATTTAAAATAGCTGCTTTTTCAGTGCTGTTTTCAAAACTGGTTCTTGTCCTGCTCACTGTCCCCAGGGCCTTTACCTCAGAGCTGCTCCCCCACCCAGTCTATCTCCATCTTGCACCCTGGCAAGGGGTTATTCCTCACGTGACTTTGTATAGTTTTTCTTGAATTTCATGCGGTTCCTGTTGGCCCATCTCTACAGGTTGCCCAGATCTCTCTGAAGCAGCTCTGCCATCAAGTGCTTCAGCTGCTCTTCTACCTCCAGTTTGGCTTTTTCTTGCAAATAAGCCAGAGTATGCTCCCTCATATCCCCCAAGTCACTGATAATGTTGTTAAATAGCACAAGTTCCAGCATAAACCACCATGGTACCCAGTTTACTAATGGCCTCCTGCTATAGTACAATCTACTACCTACCATTCTGTGACACTCACCATCCAAACAGTTTGTTACTCATCCATTTCCCCCGCTTTAGACCATAACATCCTAGCTTAGATTGAAGGTGACAGTGTCAAATGTTCATTTGTTTACATTGCTGCATTTTAATACCACTTCAGATATTCATTCAGGCCTCAGTTTTGTGACCATGGTTAGATGCAATGGCATTTTAAAGCAATCCCACATACTCCCATTCCCTTCCAGATAAGGTGTCTTCTGGTTCACAATTTCGGCCTTAAGATACTTAATCTGTGTTGATACCTAGGTCTATTAGAGGCAGGGGCCTCAGATACCTATGAGTTACCAGCAGCAAACTGGAACTATCTCTTAGGTACTTCATGATACAGTGGCAATGCTTATATAACATACTCAGCAGAGATGTGCTCTGACAAGAAGATTTTTTCTCATATTTTCTCAAGGATATTTCTCCCCCCACATACCTATTCGTCTATAGGGTCACAGGGTTGGAACCACTTTTTCCAGAAATCAGGTGCCCAGGCAAATTTGCAGGTTTTTTTACCCAACACATCAAACAATAATTCAAATAATACTAGTGATTAAAGACAAGGACTCTAGCAGCCATGTGGCAGTAAGTCTGGGTATTATTAGAACAGAATGGAACATTATTAGACTGGAAGTGACTGGAAATGATGATAGATATTTATCTCCTCAAAGATATTTTCCTTGTAGAGTATATGTGTAATAGTTGGGTTGTGTGCACTGCCATCTACAGGCTGTGGATACAGCACCTAGTAGGCGTTTTTTTCTTAATCCCTGATCCTGGCTTCTGTCTTGTTTTTCTGCAGTCCATGGACATTCCTTTGGGTAATGGACTTCACTGGGCTAGATTTATAGTGACAGTGACCTAAACGTCATGCTGATGGAAAATTCATTATGGTTTGGGATTAGTTGCTAATCTTTGGGATTATTAATACTATACCACTTGGACATTCTCGTTTTTGTTTTAATTGCCTGTGTTATGAACAAAGGACGCAGCCAGTCTAGCATCTGCTCTATGTGTATAATTTCTTATGAGCATTGACAGACAAATAAGTAGGAGCTATTTTCAAAGTGACCTTCTCCTTCCATCAGTATTAGAATGTTCTGACAAAATTCGTAATTGACTGAAGTCTTTTTATAGTGGCAATGAATGTAATGACCAGGGACAGAATTTCCAGACTGTCCTGTCTCTGTTGCACTTCCTCGCATAGATGTGGCTCCAGCTGGACTACATATGATCAGCAGTAGCTCCTCTCCTCTGGCAGAGTGCAAAGACTCAGCAATCTTCAAGGGATGATCTTACTTCACAGCAGAGAGCATTTCTAACTGAAAATAGACATGTTTTGGAAGTATTTAGTAAACCTAGGCTGGCCATATATCGTATTGTTCGCTGAATGAAATGGAGATTAAGCTATCATCAGTAGTGAGTTACAAATATTGTGCTTCTAAATGTTCCTTTTTCTAGAATAATCCTGTTTGTGCTCGTTATAACATGTGGATAAAATAGACTGTGTTTTAGTACAGTTTATGGCTTTTGCTTCTCACTATGCTAGAAAAAAATCCATGGATTTATGACAAAAAACTAAACTATTCTGTTAAGCTTCCTGGCAACTGCCCCAATTAAAACAGATTCCTACAACTTCACTATAATATGTCAGTGAGCACTGAAATAGCTTGTTGCCTTTTGATTCTTCAAATATTAAAATGTAGAACAAAACCAGACATCTACTGCAGAAATGTACTTAAGAAAGAAAAGAAAACAATTAACACTGCAATTGTAACTTCTTTGTTTCTTTGAAGGTGACATCACATTACTCTGAAAGTATATAAGACTCTCAATACCATCTGACCTGGTTCTAATGCGAAAAGGAAATTTTGGCTCATAAAAGGTTATCCTTCTTTAGCAATACCTCAGTTTAGGACATATAACTGACTACCATTAGTTGTGAAATAATTAGCATTAGAGGTTAGAGGTTCCCTTGTCAATGATGTGACAGTTTGAATGACAAATGCCAATGCGTTCCTAATATTTTCTCAGTGACCTACATATTGACACATATCACATAATGTGTCTAAAATCAGCCACTTCCTTTTTGCCTAGGTCGCTTAAAGCTAAAGAAGCAAGTGGAGGGGAATCGGTGCCTTTAACACTAGTTATGAGTGATTTCAAGTTAATACTGCAACCTGAATTATTATATAAATGTACTTTGAGGCTTCAGCATCTTAGAAGTACTATCTTTATCCAACTGATAGATGGAATAACTTTATCCCATCTTCACCTGAAAAGCAAGGATAATCAATAACATTTCAAAAGCTCAGATCTAGCAGCATTAAGAAAGTTTGAATCCTTGGCATTTGATGACATTTTTGTATTTACAGTTTACTTTGCTGTGGTCAATGAGAAAGGACAAGAACAGCAGGTAAGGAAGCAAGCCAGGTGCATTCTCAGGACACCCAGATGTCAGTATGGATCACGTCAAAGATGTTAATAGAACATACATTTCCTGCTTCACAAGAAAAATCATTCATGCAAGCAATTTTTGTTCTGTAACGTTTAATTGATGTGTGTTTTGTTCATAATGTAAAGAAAATACTTTTATTATTGGGTTGTTAGTTATTTAGAGAACCTATCCAAAAAGGTAACCTCAAATGGAGGTATTTACTATACTTCAAAATACTTCTGACAACACATGTACAGAAAGTAGTAGGCAAAAAGGCAGAACAAGTCTTACAAAGCTTCTGAAAGTCACAGGGTATTTCTCAAAAGGCCAACTGACTCTTGACTAGAAAAAAAAATTCAAATGGTGAGCTTTCCACAGAGAAATTGGTCATAAGCAAATGTGAGAAGCTGCTGTACCAGGAAAGTTAATGTCAATAGGGACGCTCCTAGTTAGATTGTATTTTTAAGCAAGGACTTTTGTTGTTTGTCCTCATTGCTTAGCTGTACCTCAAGCAGGCTAAGACAATAGAAAATGAATTAATTCAATCATAAATTTATAATTTGTCCTTACAAAGTGGCAGTGTTTGAAGCTATGTAGTAGAGAAGCACTAGAGTCATACTTAGCATCATAATTTCTGCCTTACTATAAGGAAGCAAGACATCTTAACAACGATTTGGGGAGCAACTTACTTACTCCTATGCTTCCACTCAGCTCCTCTGGTCACCTTGTTGAAAGAGGAAGGATCAACTATGGGATTCCCATTCCTCCACCTACTTGCAGAAAATATTTTTGAGTAGTTTGCTCCCAGAGTTACCTTCTGAGCAGGACCAGAGAAGGATATGGCTTTAGTATCGACAAACAGATTTAACACCACTCTGAGACAAAAGAACAGAGTAGACAAGGCCTGACATTGTGTTCCTTGTCTTGGAACCCTCTGT
>JAVCKT010026585.1:16323-41179 GCA_032273925.1 Rhynchotus rufescens | reverse complement strand
CTCTATAAAGACACTCAGTAAATGGAAAAAGAAAGTTATTGTAACAGTCAAAGTTGTCAAGGTTCCACTACATAAATTTATTCCCACTCTCTCCTACCCACCCCCACAAAAAAGCATAATAGTAATAATTCAGTTCCTAAAGTCTGGCTCTAGAACTTCAGATCTAGAAGTTTGGTGACTAACTTTTAACACAAAAGACTCAGCGTTCATCTCCCCTATAATAACTTGCCCACTAATAATATAGATTAACACCACATATGGATATAATACTAGAAAATCCTAAGAACAGAAGACTGGAGCCTGATTTCACTTCACTTTCTGCCATACTACCCAGATTAAAATTTATGAAACCTCAGACTTGTAATTCCTTCTCTGAGTGCATTTTTGAAAGCCCAGAGTGAACAGAGCCATTATGGTAGAATGTTATTTGAGTGCTGGAAAAAACAGAGCCTGACATTTAGTTTTCAGAAGCTCAATCTGTTTAGCTCATCAAAAAAGTGACTTGGTGCACTCTGTCATGCCAGCACAGTGCCCCATCTGAGCTAATAATTAAACACAGCCAAAGGAGGGTGAACGAGGGGGACGGGTGCCAGTCTAATTAGTTCAGGTGCAGCATCCAGCCAGGATGTTGACACTGCTTTCTGGACACCCACCAACCTCTCTACAGAGTCACACACTGCACACTGAACCAGGAGAGAGGTTTCCTCCCCAGGAATAAAGTGGTGAGCACTACAAAAACAAATAAATAAAACCGAACAAATACTTCCCAATGATGTAAGAAAAAGATGTCACATTTAGACAATTAAAAAAAAAAATGGTTCCAATAGATTTGCTGCACCCTTCCGGTCTTAATACTAAACTTAAAATAGATTTGATGTTGCACTGCACGTCTGGAAAATATATATTCTCTGTTGTGCTGACTGTAATCATGGGTAAAGTGACATACTGCTTTCTAAGTGCCCTTTCAACTGAATGCAAGAATACAACTTCGTGTGGGAGGAAAATTGAGAACACTGCAATATGCAAGATAGGAATAAACAGCAGCTGTCTACACATACACAGAAGCCCATCACCAAGTGATAGCACAGGATACCAGGTTGCCCCCTTTCCTTGCTCAAATTCACTTTTCATGCATTGTAGTGTGAAATAAGGAGGTACTGGAGGACAACGTGTTGGTATTGCACATGCAAAACACTCATTTTCCTAGCCGTGGGTGAAAACATGTATTATTTATCCAGAAATGATGACACAGAAGGCACTGTGATAATAAGAGATTATTTTAAGATACGTGCAGCCCAAACAGAACTGCACTGTGACTACATTCCTAGTTTCATCTCCCCTTTGCCACCTTAGTGAAACCCAAGTGGTTGAAGTGTTGCACCTCTTTTAGCATCTCAGAGTACACAGTGTTTTTCTGTAGACTTACACTGGCACCCCCAATGGGATTTTAATTTGCTGTGCCAGATTGGTCTGCCTGTCATGTAGCTTTTCAGTCAGTAAGTCTGGCAAGCGAAAGGCAGAAGGAACTAAACACCTAACTCCCCGAGACAGAAGAAAATCTGCCTTTCTGCTTAGGTTAAACCAGGACTGCTGCAGCAAGGGTATCTGCCATAAATACAGCATCCCAGAGCAGTAACCTGTGCCCTCTCTTTACAGCATAAGGTAGGAAAGGAAGTTCTTCCAAATTCTTGACTTGTTTCAAGCAGATGGTTGTTCTATGAAAAGAGCAGAACAAATGGTTTTGTTTTAGTGAGTGACATTTTCTTTAACCCACACTCCTAAGTACAAAAGCCCTGGAAGAGCATTCAACACTCAGGCTGGATCATTCCCCCTATATTAATCATTTGTGTTCTTCCTCATTTCTATTCCTAGGATCCATATTTAGATAAAATAAGCTCTTCCAATTTGCATTGTGGAACAATTTAGGGAAGATTCCAAATACTTGTACAGCAGTATTTTGTATCCACAGAGGTACAATTCAGAGTATCTACATTTTTATTCATACCTACAAAGTGACAGGCATAAAAATATGTAGCTTATGTTCCCAACTGACAGAGCGATAAAATAAGTCCAAGATTTTAAATCAGAAACTACACTCATAAAAGGAAATTCATATAAAAAAAACAAAAAAAAACCCCACCCTATCTTCTTGTTTATATAATATTCCAGACTAGGATTAACTGAGTTTTTATACTGAATGGGAACTGGGCCTCCTGATTGTGACCCAACCCTCAGTAGACACATCAGGAATCTACTCCTTCCCAATATCTATAAAGGGCAAAATACTTTTTATGAAATAAATCTTTCCCCTCCTTTATGCAAATTAGCAATTTAGTATGCTTCCTTTAAGATTAAGTGCAAATGAATCTGAAATTCCAGTAAAGGTGTAGAATAGATTTTGCTTACATTCTCTTTAAACATAAAAGCCAACAAATCTGAAGTTTTCATTCTTTAGCACCACATGCACTTGTGTAACAATTTCACTATGATTTTAGTGAGTCTGCAATAGAAGAACAGAGTCAGGTAATCAGCATTCCTATTGTTTACATCTCTTCCCAGAAGTAACATCACACAATGGTATTAGTTGCTGCTCTATTAAGTTATTTTAAAGGATACCTGCTGATGCTTTATCTATCCATTATTTAACAGATATCTCAAGTAATACTTTATGAATAATTCATGGCTTTTCTTTTTATTTTTCCTAGAAAGTTCTCTTGAAGAGCATTACATACTTTGTATATGTTAAATAGGCTTAAAGGCACAGCTCACAAATAAATCTCACTTTAAAAAAACAAACTAATTGAAAAAAGCTTTTGAATAACTTAATATTTTCCATAATCTTCATGGGTCAGATGCAATCTTTTAATCATTTAAAAATGAGTTTCTGAAGCTTGATATGTCATCAAGCAGGAAAATCATTTATTAAGAACAAGGAAAAAAACAACATGAGTAATTCATTATAAAAAGGCATATCACAAGCTAAACAAACTGTAAAATGTTGTTTTCAGTGCTACCAGCATTGTGTTAAAGCAGTAAATATTAAAACAGTGCAAAACGGGAACCGCTGAAAGTTAGATGAATTGCAATAGGAAAAAGACATCTAGATCTGGCAGAGCTGCTACAATTTTTAAATTGCAGTGGGCTCCAGTCGTACAGTTACAGCCCGAGCACAGGATCATTCAGCAGGTTAGTAACCTCTACACAAGAGATCACTAGGACACCAAGTTCACAGTATTTATCACCTTGTCAATTTATGCCTATTGAAAGCATGCGATCTACTCTCACATACTACTGTACTCTCTAGATCTCAAAATGCCAGTTTTCCATCAAAGAAAAACTTAAAGAATACCAATATGATATAAAAGTATTTTAATAGAACTTTGAAAGAGAGCAAGAGTCTTAAAGATTTATTGTTTTCACTTGTTTAACCTGTTCATAAATCTGTAGACAAATGCAGAACTTATGAGAACAGTGCTACACATTCAGTGACACGAGTGAGCAGAGCTGGGACTTGGAGGCCTATTAAGCACTCACAATTCTTGATGGTATTTGCTTTGTTATTTAAGAGATTGAGCAAGTTTTGCTGCAGAAAGAGCCTGTTATTCCTCCATAACAGAATCACAAATTCATTTCATCAAATTTATCATCTATTTCCTAATCTTCAGTCCAAGTGCAGCAGCTTCATAACAGATAATTCATTGTTCTCTTTTTGTGCATTCTTTGAAAAATACCAACTTCAGATATTGTTCAGCCATTTCAGCAAACATTGCTCTTGCTTTAAGAAAGATCCCTTGCACCAACACAGAATACCCAGCTAAAGGCGGGAATCCCAGATAATATCTGTACTCCACTTTGATGCTTACAGAGAAGGACCAACACGCGGCTCTGAGGAATGCTTTGAAGCACATCTACTCTTTTAAACATACTCTCTTTATTAAATGAAACACTACTCCTTATAAGAAACTTCTTCAGAATCCAGGAGTAACCCCTCCTCAGGTCCTCAGTCAGGCTAGCATTCTCCTGTAAACTCTGCAATGTTGGTTTCATTACTTTTCTCACTAAAACAGGGATTAGACTCAGTGTCTGAAGTTGTAATCCATGCGGATCTAGGCAAGGAGGCAAGGTGAATTAACTGGGAAAAATAAAGAAAGGAAAAAAAAAGTCCAGAGAACAAAGACTACAGAAAAAAGAAGGTGCTGGGTACTCTATGCACAACTTAAAAGCTATGTGGAGCTCTAAATTATTTTCAGCAGGGTTGATCCCTGAACAATCTTATGACTGAGCACACATCAAACACAGAGCAACACAAGCATAAAATACAGTCTGACAGAATTTTTCTGAGAGAGAGATTTCAAGAGGCTTCCTGGCAATTCCATTATCAGCAAACCTTCCACAAGAGATAATGCAGTATGCATTATATGCTATATTACAAATTCCCAAATATTCTTTTATTTTTAATTGGGACACCGCCTGTTTTGATGAAGCATGCCTGAAGGAGAGATCCTAGACAGCTATTTCAGTCTAGTCAGACCTTCTCCTGGGATTAGACCTGAAGAGAGCATCAGGCAATTAATCTGCAATATTACAAGACATTCAGGATGCAGTATTTGGTAGGCACGGGGGACAACCCCTCTTCGCTGGATTTTTGGACTAGGGAGCCCACACCCATGAGCCAATTGAGAGGCTGGCTTCAAACTCCATGCACAAGGTCTGGTAGATACGAAAGGTTTACATGCTTTAGCTGACGGTCTAATTAACCTAAGTCCTCCATTAAGATCATTAAAAATAGACGAGCAATAGAGAAATCAGGAGAATGCCAAGCTAATTTCTCCCTTTTTAAATGCACTGCATAGGTGCGCTGGTGCACCACAAGTAAAAAATAAATCCTCTCTACTTCCTCTTTGCTCTCTGCTGTTTTCCAGGCAGATTCCTTGGACTCTGTTCGTTTGCTGCCCTTCCACTTCTCCAGCTTTCAGCACCCCCTCAGAGCCCACGGCTTTTCCGTGGTCTCCCCAGGGCCTCCCGACCTCACAAGGTCGGTCCTGCCCTCAGCCAGGGACAGCTCTCATGGGGCTTCCTGCCTGCGTCCTAACTTCAAGGGAAGGCTGACCCACTTAGACACCAAGCTCTCAAAGGCAAAAGCACAACTAAAACCATTTAATTTATGAACAAGCTTACAAAGAGTTTGACAGGAGACAGATAAATCTAAGGAAATGTATATAAAAATCCTCATAATATTCCTAGATTAAGATTTCAGTTTATAAAAACACAACATATGGAAATGTTAGAATTTTTGTCAAGACAAAGCAGAAGAACTCTGATTTTTGAGAACCAGTTTTGGATAACTGTGTACTGTATTTCCAGGCTGCAATTTTCTATTTACCCCACATTCAGGCCAAAATCTTACATTTGCTTCAGAATTTAAGAACAAATCCAGAAAAAAAAAAAATAGCTCTAGAATTTTGTCTTACTTGTGTGGCCATCAAATGAAAGGCATCCTAAGTTTTGAAACCTCCTTCAGTCAGTGCTCGTCTAAAGTCCTGAAGCGAGTATGAGCAAGGCTTTGGACCTGATGCTACGCTGCTCCAAATTTTTCCTAAGGAACATGGGGTGTGATCAGCAAATAAGGGGAACACATAAGGATAAATTAACATTCAGATTTCAGATTGGAAGATGAGGAGAAGCTTACAGAACGACCAAAAGCACCTTTGCCATTTCATTTCATATTGCTAATACAATAGTACAGTTCTGTAAATTTCTATAATATGAGAACTTACCAAACAAATTCAGTTACAAAACACTATTTTTTCCTAAGCTCCATACGCATGCTTATACTCATCACTGAATAATTCATTGATGTTGTTACTATTATAAGAAGGTAATAATATTGACCTCTTACAACATTTTCATAAGTAGAGTTGAAAACTCCTTGCAAAGAAAGGCACTGTCAATATTCACTTACTGTAAATAGAAAGATTACACGAAGGTGGCTTGCCAAAGATACCGCAGATGGTATTTTTTGATGGCCAACAGATTTTTACAGATTTTCACAACTGCCGTTGTGTGCTGTTCACCACATTAAGCTGCCTTCCAGCTCTGTGCTTTCCATTTGAGCACGTTCCTCAGCATCAGGGCAGCTAGAGACTGCAGAGGGACTTCAAGGAGGCTGCAAGGCCGCCGCACACGGGGCCAAGGCATCACCCACAGACAGCGAGCAGGCGGTTCAGACTGCACAGCTCAGCTGCTTGCTGCCAGTGCAACTGCCTTGAACTCTAAATGCAGATAATCCCGGCCCCTGGTAACACTATAGTGCTTCTACAGACTTGTCTCCACTCCTGAATTACCAGAGACACACGCATGTGGCCATCAAGATCTGCTCCCCTCTTGATTGAGAAACTAAGCTTAAGCATCCACATTCTTCTCACTGCCTGGCAAAACTCTGCCTTATTTCTGGCCATAATGCTCTCACAGACAACAACTCTACAGCACGAGAAATGCTTCTTTCACGAGGAGCATGCAATTAAGAGCTTGCTACATGCTAATGCTGCTCATTGACCAAGTACAAAACCAAAATCCTTTTGAGTCTTTCCCATGAAGTTAAAACTGTCTGTTTTCAGTTGCTTGAGGCACAGAGAAAGAAATTTCAGTGAATAGAAGTGAAATGACAGATGTAAGCACATCCTTCGAGGGCCTCAGGTAACTACTGACATGCTTTTTTCTTTTTGATAGGAGAACCCTGTTAAAAGGACCTCTTTCACAACAGATTAGATTCACAACATTCTGCAACGTTTGGAACAGGAGCTGGACTGTTCTTCTCACTCAGCTTATACACTGATGTCAAATGATCACAGAAAGTGACAGTAAGTTTCGGGGTGACAGCGAGAAAGGGATTAATTATCACTCAAGCGATAGTCTGCTGACTCAGAACCAACTTGGTTACACAGCTGAAGATATGCTGATGACTTCTTTAAGAATGTGTATATCTGTATTAATACAGACAAATAATGCATGAAGCTGAAATTTTTATTTGAATAAAATCCTGGTTATTTTCCCAATAGCAGATTATGACCTTATATGCAAAATATGTTGTGTTCACCTGATTTTAATGAAGCACAGTGCTTCTCATATGAGCAGAGACTGAGCATACAAGATCTGTTTATCTTGGAAAGCAAAAGCCTCAGAGGGATTTTATTAGTGATTATAAATATGCAATGGGAGGACATAAGGAAGATGAAACCAAACTCCTCTCAGTAATGGCTAATGACAGGACGAACTGAAAGTCAGGAAATTCTATCTGAACACAGGAAAACACAGCATCATTGTGAGGATGCCTGAAAGCAGGTTGCCAAGAGAGGCTGTGGGGTCTCCCTCATTGGAGGGATTCCAAACTCCACACAGTGCTGGGGAACCTGCTCTAGCTGATGCTGCTTGAGCAGGGAGGTTTGACCAGAGCTTCTCCAGAGGTCCTATTTAGTGTCCGCAACTTTAACTCAGCACTGTCATCTTGCCCAGGTTCTCACATCTTCAAGTCTCCACAACCTCAGCTTAGCTACCCCAATAGATTAGGCAGCTCTACTTCTGCCTACTGCTGAAAGCACAGACACAACAGACTTCCTCAGTGCTATACAAAGATTCCTCTTGCAAAAATTGCTCCAACAGGGGAAATGCTGCTCCAAAGACAGCTATTCCGAAACACAACAACATAGTTATCTACATCATTAACATCTAAAAATAACAGTACACTAGGTACACCGTTCACATGATTTTCAAGGACAAAACAGAACATACCTGCTGTGGAGCAGGGGTAAGAAGGGTGTCAGAAGCAGGAAAAAAAAAAACGCTTTCTTCTTACTGTCCCATTCCTCTTCAGTGTGAGGCACACTGTATTCTCCTTATTTCATTTTCAATGTTTTAACCATACCTTACAGGGCTTCATAAACCTCTGATACTGTACAGATATTATTGTCTGTCCGTAGAAACACACATCAAAAAATTCTGCCTGACCATTTTCATTAAGAGTCAGTCCATCCACTTTTTTCTTATGCCTTTTTCCTAAGCACTTTCCAAATCCAGACTGCAGAGCAGTATGCCAGAAAGGCCTTTGAGAAAAAGACAGACAACTGAACACTTGAAGGCACCCAGGAATTTGGAAGCAGGGGCCTGTTAATAATAATTTAAGTCTATTTCTATATAAAAGTCATTTCAGACATCTCCCACTCTTCCCTGAAGCTCACAAAATTCCAATATTAATAGTACTACGCTTTAGTTCATCCTTGTGTGTGCGTAAATACCCAATATACAGGCACAAGTTAGTTCTAAAGCAATCACATCGGATGCCTTAAACGTGAGCCAACTAGATGCTTTTGAACTGTCACCTGATTAAAACGCAGCTGCTGAAAATTTAATATTGTAGGCAAGTTGTATCACAAAGTGATTTGACATTGCTGGTCCTGAATTAGTTGAAGCAGAGAGAGTTAATAATAGAAGAGGTTTCTATAGGGCTACACTAGTTCAGCAAAGATCAAAGGCCTGAAAACGTAGCTCAGTTTGCTCAAACGGTGGGCACTTCCGACCTGCCTGCTGGTACAGACTGACCAAAAGGAAAAAAACCCTTCACTTCAGAAGTCATTTTTACAGTTGCTTGTTTTTATCTTTATACTAAAACTGTGAGAAAAAAAGAAATCATTATTTACAAAGAACAATAGTTTTAAGAAAAAAAATACACTGAAATAACAGGTTGCTACTTGAGGGCTTGAAGTGGCAATTAATAGTGAGTTTCTATGTCTCTTAAGAGGCATTAAATGATATACATTGCACTAATGCAGCATCCCATTCTGTGCACTGCTTGAGGACAAGAGCCTGCTGACATTTTGTCAAGCAAAACCAGCATGCAGAGGGGCATCCAAACCACTTCTTTTACTGGCAAATCTTAAGTATTAATAAACTTAAGAGTTAAAGTATTAAGATCTTTTGAAGCCTGACAAATATTTGAAGGAATTAGGGTGCTATCTCGTCCTACCCATTTACATCACAGACATCTGTTTAGTTGGAGACATCATGGCTTGATGAGTTCGTTTATTATTTCAAATGCATTCAAAAATAGGATAATTGACATTTTGCATTGTAGCAATTCACCAGTCTGTCATTATTATGGATTTTAATTAATAGGAGTACCTAAAAAGCTAGGGATTGAAAAGGGGGAGAAGTCATGTTAAAGTTAATAACTGTCAGGTTTCGGATCAAACTCAGACACAGAACAAATCTAGACATGTCCATCATTGCACTAACAAAGTTCCAACAGGACTAGTTAGACAGTGTAAACTCAGGATCCTTACAAATATCCACACTAAATTAAAGAGCAGTCTTCAACACCCTTTACAAAGGTGTTTGGTCATCTGCAGTTCTGCTACGTGGTATCTAAGTATTATTAAACTTCACTTAAGCAACGCTGTCACCAAGAAACCAGAGGGTTAGCCCATTTCCAGGTAAGCACTACTGAAGTCAGGCAGGAACAGTAGTTTGGCCAAAGCAGCACTCTCCTCAAGAGGGGTTCCCTTCTCCAGTGGAAGGGAAGTCAGCTCTGAGGCCTCCAGATTTATGTACAAATAAATAAATAAAATAGAAATCCAGAAGCGATGCAGAAAGACACGCCAGCTAAATCCTCTAGGAACAGAATGCATACATCTCCACATTAAGGTATTTTCACTTAGTCGTCTCTTGTTTGGTGATATTCAGGTATATTCTTCAGGGAGCCCTTTAGAATCCATTCATGGATAGTAAAATCTGAATAGTTTGCCCTCTTTAAAAATTTATGAGCACAAATCCATCTCCTACTTACTAGGTTTGACTCTAATTGATGTCCTGTCACAAACAATCTCCAAAGATAACTTCCCCATGCCAATTAAACATCACGAGAAAGAGCTGTACAGGCCCTCATTTACTGTTCATTATTTAAAGGGAAAAACAGACTTAGTACTCTTAAAATATAAATTTTAAATAGGGGAAAAAAATCAATTAAAGTTTTGTTAGGTTATTGTTTCTCTTGAAAACAGAAAAATATGCTGGAGTCGAATTCTAAAGCTAAGGAAAGACAAACATCCAAACGTGGTCGTGATATACATAACCCATATAATCTTACTATATCTAATATATTTTAATAACATATTGACTGATTTTGTAATTGAGCAAATAAAACTCATACACAAACTGTGCACCAAATACCACAGGGTGAAAAGCAGAAACAGAAATGGCTCCTTTTGGACTGCAACCACTGACACTGAAACACAATTCTGTCTGATAGACCACCATGCAGTGCTAGCTTCTGTTTTTAACTAAGCAACTGTAAGAATACTAACCCCACCAACTGTCTGCCTTCTGCCACATACGGCATCTTTCATGAAGTCTTCATAAACTCATCAGTTTAATAATCCATTCTGATGCTGGACCTATAGAAAATATCTGTAAAGCAGCCTGAAACACATGAACATTTATTTCTCTCCTGAGAAGCCAAGGAGTGCAGGACTGCAAGCCAAGAGGGATTTGCAGGTTACAAGCAGTATCACAATATGTATGTGACACTAGCAGTATGTATTTGACTAGTTCAGCAACTGCCCATGCTGTCAGTCTTTACTTATTCACCTACTGTCTTTGATACTTTACAGTATTATCAAAGCAAAAACATTACAGCGAAGTAGGAGGAACACTGAGATTATGACAGCAACATTCATATTTTACGTTGTATTTTCTCTAATCACTGTTTCTCCACAGCAATGATAGAAGTTGTGTACTATCCGTTATCATTAAAAAACAAAAAAAATAAAAACTTGTAACCAGATCTCTGCATTAGAGAAAACAAATGGAAGGGCCTCAAATATGTTTTTCTACCTTTTCTCTTAACATAAAAATTTATTATCCAAAGATATAATCTTAATGCTGTAACCTTCAATAGCCCTGAGCCTTTTCTCTTCGCTCCTTTCGGCTCTGAACTCCAGGCTTGCTATCTCTGAGTCTAATTTCTTACCTCAAGACCACAGAGCATATTCAGTCTTATTATTATCCATTTTCCTACCAACCTTCTTCAACAAGAGCACAAATCACCTGCGGGCAGAAAGGTTAGCTGACAGCAAGATTAAACATGTTCTCCAAGGCTAACTGATGATGGTTTGAAGATATCGTTAATGAGTATCTGATTCTCCATCCATTGAGTATTTACTTCAGTCTTGTTTGCTACTACTTCTTTCTTAAAGTAACTAAATAGCTTTGGTCATTAAATATTTCAATACTGCAATGACAAGTCCTAGAGAACATATATATATGTATACATATACACACACGTGCAATTAAAAGAGATCTAGGGGTTACAACATGGAATTGCATATAGCAACTACACACAATTCCTAGGCTATGCATTTCCCAACTGCAGGAAATTATGCACCATGAATGTCAAGTAAATTACAAAGCAGTAATGGAAAGCAGACCCTATTGCTGGCAAGTAGATGAGGTGTGTATTTTTCTAGTCAAACAATGACAAACAACCCACACTTATACACATTTCTTAAATAGTTTACAAGGTAATAGCTCTGAGCGTAACTTGGATTTCTGCAGTTACTCCACCAAACTCTTCCATCAGTCAGTTTAAATCTAGAAACACCTCATGGAGTTTAGATGGAAACCTCATCCCCAAGTGACAACAAAATTTGGTAGTAAAGAGGTTCTTGTCATTGCAGCTTACATGCAGCTCAGGCATAAGGTTAGCAGTTCATTCACTTCCCAAGCAATTAACGTCTTTACAGACACAGTCTATCAGGAGGTCTTCACTTTTTGCCCCCAAGGGCTTTCTCCACTCTCTCTCACTGCAGTAATTCTTTCTTAGCTTTCACACCCAAGGTACGGATCAGAGTCACAGGCACACTAAAGCCTCAGGCCAGTCAATCCTGTTTACCACAGGCTAAGCAGCTTTTATCCCAAACCACTACTTATTTTCCAACTTTGCTCCAGCTTTTAAAAGTACGTGGGCATTGGGGTTCAGAGGTACACAGTCACCAGCTGAGTTAAGCACCAGGTGATGCCCTGGCATCTGCTCAGCCACTGGTACTGCAACCAAAGGCTGCCACTAAGGCCAAAATTCAACATGCAGAACGGGTAAGTTTACATCAGTCATACTGATACTTTCTGACACTTAAAAGAAAGCAGAAGGCAGCCCACTATTTTGACCTCTGCCTCGTGTTTAGGTGTGTGTTACATCACAGGCTTACAATTCTCTGAGAAACTGTAAACTAGCTCCCTACTGTAAATACCTACCATGATTCTACTCTTCTCTTTTCAGCACAGAATTTTCATTAAAATCCTGTGCATTCTGAGAGAAACATAATCCTGAATCACCAGTGGAAACCAAACAGTGATTTTTTATCTAATGATCTACTCATCTGAGCAGGTAGCTTTCTTGTATGTATGTATACACCTTCAGCTATGCATGTAGTAGAACAATGCCTTCTAATTATTCACTTGAAATATCATCAACAGTTGTGTATGTAAAATAGCCCTTAAGGATGTCATTCAACTCAAAAAAAACACCCTTCAGTCTCTAAAACTGCAGAAATTTTGTTGGGCTGCTTTTTTCCTTTTTTCCTCCTGTTTTTTTTTTCCTCTTCTGAGGAGAGTTAGCTAAATTAACCATCACAGCACTATAGATAACTTGCAGAAATGCAACATATTGCCTTCTCTTAAATTAGAATGTTATTTAAAAATTAATTGGATTATAATAGTGACACTGTGCACTGAGTAATGGAGTGGAAATTGCTCTTACACAGAGACTGCCACCACTCCATAATTAGCAGCCTGGCAGCCCCTGCGTAGGGCTGAGCCGCTGTCCACAGGACCACCAGGGTCGGGCGGCTGCAGCGGCCTCCGAGGCCGGAGCACACGGAGCCACGGCCCGTCCGCGGAGCAAACGGAGCAGGAGGGAGACGAAGAGGGAGGAGCAGGAGCAGAGCGATCAAAGCAGCCCGAGGAACTTGCGAGCGCTGCCTGTGGCTGCACGCTGGACCATCCCCACGGCCCCGCTTGGGCTCCCGCCTGCCCACATGGCTTTCTTCCTAAGCAGCACTGGTGTCTCGGGCTTAAGTTTTGGATCTTTGTGCCTCCCCATGCTATTCTAAATGGTATTTCTTCTTCTGAAGTATCATTTATCCCAAAGAAGGCTAAAGTCTCAAATGAGACTTAAACTATGATATAATCTCAGCTTTCCGCCCACCCCCCTGGCTCTTTTTTTGGATGATGAAGGGGAGAGAAGGTTACAAAATGTTTTAATTCTAATAGCCTGCAAGGGATATTTCAATGCATCTAACTCAAAATTACCTGTCTTTGTTTCATGTTAGGATAGGATAAATCTCCAAGGTATTTAGATAATTCTGCAAAGCTGGTATTTGCTGGTGCTGATCTGGAACTTATTTTTGAGATGCCTCAGCTCCTAGATCTACATATTTGTATGCCTGAACTCCTAGATCTACATATTTGTACATGAAGCATTAAACAAACTTCCCTTCATCCAACCAAAATCTCTCAACTTGCTCAAGTTTTCTCCTCCAACTTAACTCCCTCCAAGTTCAAAGTGACCAGGGTTTCCCAGCATCATATTCTGCTTCCACTGAACATTCACGTCAGTGCAGCCCAGGCTCTGATGTAGGTATCAGAGCCCCACTAAGATCAAACTATTTCAGCAGCACGTTATCATTGCCAATTTCTACATTTGCAACGAGCAGCTTACATGATACTTCATTTCCTGTCCCTCCTTCTCTGTGCCAAACCAAAATTATGCTCATCCCAAACAAGGCCACAAACTAAATTTCATTATCTTGAAGCCAGAAAAAATAAAGCAATTTTCACACGAATACATTTCGGAGCACACAGCATTTCTCTTAGTGCCAAAAGCACAATACCTCAGGATCACTGACCCATCTACTATAAGCAGTATTGAATTAAATACAAATTCAAAAAAGCACTCTCATTGTTCCCAGAATACTTTACTTCCCAATCTCACACTACTGCACTTCAATATTTTCAGCCTAGTCTGTTTCTAAGATACAAGAGTAAAGTAAAAGCCCAAAATACAAGCCAAATAAAACCAGCAATAGACTTCCCATCATCTCTTATTTTCCCATGGGAAGAGATCAGAAGTAACATCTCACTTTCTTCCAAATACGAAATCTAGCCCTTTGCTGGTGCCCTAAAAGTCTAGTGAAGTGTTTCAGCAGCTGTATAGCAGCAGTAGCTTCAGTATAATGAATTCTGCCAAATAAGACCCACTCAAATGCCAACCATTAAACATACATTTGTCAAATCACAGCTGAAGAATTATGCTCATCAAAGTGACACTATCAACAGCGATAACACTAGTGTTTGATCCTGAAGTAAACACATCTGAGATAATTATATGACACTAAAGCCCTTATTTTCAGTTCTTACTGAATATTATTTTCCCTCTCTGCCTCTCCCGTTTTCAGATTTGTACTACATTTTTCTCATTTGAGCACAGACCTCAACTTCTCCCAGAAACCCCTCATACTTCTATCTTACTTTTTGATCCTACAAAATCAGGCAGATGAAAGTGGTGAAACAGTGGCACACCAAGTGCACAGCCGCAGTGCCCAGCACCCCGAATCGCTGCGCGAGCCCCGCACCAGCTTGCTAGGCTTTCACACATGCCATTAATTAAAGCAACATATTACAGCTGATCTGGAGAATCAGCTAATTGATTACAGAAATGCTTTCAGAATCTCCTTTAGAGGCTGTGGTGCATTTCTTAATAAACACTGGAAAAGTTCTAATGGCCCTATCTGACAAAAATATGCTTACACACACAGATGTAGCCATACAGATATAACCACAAAGTTTAAAAGTGATTATAGTTACACTGTTTCATGAGAAGGGACTAAAATAATTGCAATAAAGAAAAAAAGAAGAAAATTTACATACAAGTCAAGGTTTCTCCGTATGTATTACCAAAAGCTACATCATTATTTTTATCAACTATCTCAAAGGCAATCATTTAAACACTTGAAAACGCATACACATAATCAGCAATCATTGGTGGCTAATTGTGAACTTGCCCTCCTAGTACATCCTTCCCTAACTATGTCTTGGGGCCCTGATAACCAGGATGAGAAGCAGAGGACAGACTTTCAGCTTGAAGCCACTTCATGTTCTTTCCCTTATTGCCCTTCTTATGTAGGGCAATATGATCCTATGCTACACTAAAACATCTCTCCAGAATTCAAAGCATAAAATACCAACATCTCCAAGAGAGACCAGCAAACCTTCTGAGAAGGTTTTCAAGAGCAGAGGATGCACTATGTTGGCTTGTTGACTTTTTATTTGTCTTCTTTCCCTCAAGGTTGCTTTGAGGCCATATATTCATAAACCTTCTCATTTTACAGTCAGCATTGATGGAAAAAAAACTCTGCAATTTGTAATAAATCACTCATGAACCCATCAACTTAATCTTCATTACAATCTATTACTACAAAGATTTCTATAGTATGACAAAAGATTTACTGGGTATAAAGACTTGCCTGAGGGCTGAATGTAATCAGGGATGGGACAGAATAAAAACACAACTAACTTGTTAGTACTGCTCCATAAAAACATGCAAAGAAATCATAATAATAGTGAAGCTCATGGGAAAAGCTGCATTTTTCTCACTAATTGTTCTTAGGAAGTCAAGACCTTGCCACATTCAATACATATTTCAGTGTTACTCCCACTGATTTGAGAAAGACATCTGGCTTAGCCTGCAGAGAGTTTGCATTCCCTAACATCCAATTTTGGCAAAATCAAGAAGAATTGAGTCATTTTTCAGGGACAGAGAAAACGTATCAAGTGGTTTAAAACTAAAATAAGAGCAACTCATTTCTCCTTTCAGTAAAAATGCCAAATATACCAATACCAGATTATAGAATCAAGTCCAAAGCAGTACATTACTTCCCTGCCTAGCACACAAGAACCTATAGGCTTTATCCAGGATCTTTATCCTGTAGGCAAACCTCAGTTGATTAACCAGCAAAATGAAGCAAAATATACGTATTTTCCCCCCCACGCCACATTTGTAGCATGGACTGGCTGATTACGCTGATGAGATCAAGATGATGTAAAATAAGGAATCTCAAGCAACAAGTCATAGTGAATGTTGATCTTAATCTACAAATACCCAATTAATGGCATTTATTTCATCTAGATTCCTCAAGTTCTATACTTCTTCAAGCTTAGTTCCATTTATTTCTCCCTCCATGTTTCTTGTATCTATTGATACAGGAATTTCTATATCAATATCTATTGTTTCCTGAATTACCTTACAAGCAGATATTAAAACCACATACACTTTTCTCACATCTGAACTACCCATAATTTCCCTCTTTAAATTGTTCAGCAATCTGTTCCTCAGCATTTTTACCCTTGACATCTACAGTCACCACTGCTGGCCTCCACTTCCATGGAATGCACAGGGGTTGCATCCCTATGAGGTACGAGGGTTTTTTTGATTCCCCTCCAAACTTCTTCCCTTGCCATAGATCGAGCATTTCTTGGAATACATCTCATTCCTACCCATCAGTCTAGGCTTCCTTCTGCTTAAGACATATGGAGAGGCTTTCTTTTACCTTGAGGAGTGAAAAAGCAGACAAAGCCTCTAGCAAAATCTCCCTTCTGCAAAAATGCAAGGAATTGCATGGCTCCAGAGCAAGCTCTGGGGAGCAGAAGCAGAGGGATCTGCAAGAGCCCTGACAAAAGAATTTCTCTTTGCTGATCCAAGCTGAATGATTACTGAAGCTAATGACAGATGCTGCATTTAAAACAATTCATGAATTTTTGCTAACAAAGTTGGCTTGTTGGAGTGTTGAATGCAGAGCCGCTCAGGGCAGCCCACTTCCTCAGCCTGCAGTTGGAATCTGTCTCTTCCACGAAGGCGACCAAAGATACCAAAGTTCAAGAATTTCACCACTGCGCCAGCAAAGTGATCCAGCCAAGTGCTAATCTGTACCTCCAGGTATTAAGTTCACACAAGATAACATTCATAATTCCATTAACCTAGATGATTTCTACCACTTTTTTCATCCACCTCACAAATAAATGAGATCAAGTTTTCCTCGTGTATTATTCTCACCACATTTGTCATCTTTCAGGTCTGTTTCTTGTCTGAATCATTAAAGTGCCTTGATGCACAACGGATTAAGTACTTAAATAAATAGTTTACTTATCCTCTAAATTGCAAAAACGATTTCAACTTTTTAAGCTGTTCAGAAAAATCATTTTAGAAAGGTAAAACACTTCACTGTGCAAATATAGAATATATTTTTCAATGTTGATTGGCCTTCCTAAGCAAGTTGATGTCTACAGTAAAAGACAAAAGTTGCTGCAATAAATAAAAACAAAACTTTTTTCCTATTGTCAAAAACCTAACAACTCTTTCAGATTCAGCAGACTAAAGTAGCTGCTTGAACTACCCAGAACGAGGCTGACAAGTCAGCGGGGCATTTTTGGCCACCCCGTGGCAGGAAGGTCTATGCCAGAGCCAGCAAGCCCTGCCTGCTGGGACCCCGGGGAGAAGAGAGCAGCAGCTCTTGCGCTCTGTTCATCTACCCAGAACGAGGACAGGGTGATAGCAGACGGGCGCACTGCTCTTCTCGGACTCTAATAACAGTACTTGTTGGCTGAGCCTGTCTACAGAAACAATGGAGAAATATTTGTTTTGGATATTGTTTATTTCAGTACGAACATAGCTGACCACCCCGTATGTTATTTTTATGCCCCAGGACACTCTCAGATGGGGATTCATGTCATTTGCTTGAAATATTTGCTGTAAAATAAAAGATGCTTATTTTTCATCTAGTAAATCCAGTACGGTGAGGCTGAACTTGGTGCTTTCTCTGCGACCAGCACATCCTGCTCTCTAACTGTATTTCACATCCATTTTTGTCCTGCAGACTTTGCACAACTTACAGACTCGCACACATAATTTCTGAAATGTCTGGAGTCTAAGTTAGAAGCCTATCACCCTTGGCTCCCTGTAGAGCCAGGGTCGAGACGCTGTCATCTCCAAGAGGCAATTCAACCTAGAAGAGCTACTGAGCAGTCCATTTTCTTCCACTCTCTCTGGGGAGAGCATGGGGACTTCTAATTTGGGGAACTCATAAGTCTTCCTTAAAGTCAGAAGTTAAATTCACCAAGGAACAAGTACTAGCAAAATCTGCATCATCAACTTTGCAACATTATTATCCTGAATAAATCTGTAAGGGCTGTCACAGAAGTCACCAGACAAGATCTCTTCGTAATTATGGCACAAGCTAAATCTCTTGTTCAGCCTCCAACCCTCCTTTGCTCCCTTTTTGTTCCCCAGCTAATTGCATCACATCTGGTAGGTGCATGGCTCGAGCATGTGAAATTAGGCAGTGATGTCTACAGTCCCTCACAGCGCATCTTACGTACTTTGCTTTCTAGCACACCAACTGTGCTGAAGCAGACTGAGGATTTAGCTATTCTGTCTCCTACAACAATTGTAATTATATGTAGAGGAGAGGCAAGAACATGCCACGCATGTACATTTTCCCCTAGATGTTACTCTATCTGCCATAAGTTTGCAAAAACTTCTTAACAGAAAGAGCTCGTGCATTTAGTAACACCTACAATAGGAACATGCTTCCTAATGCTCAACCAGTCCCCTCCTGAAACCGTGCAAACCTTTTCAACAAACAACATCCTTTGACAAATTTCCAAGATACATCAAGACCATTTTTTCCCCTCTCCAGCGCACAAAATGAAGCATTAACTAGAAGAGCAAGTACTTCCATAACAAAGTGAGGCTTTTAACTTGATGGAAGCTCACAGGAATGCAGACTTACTCCTCAACTTAGGCCTAAAGGACATCCTACATAAAGGGTAGTCCTTATAAAATAGACTCAGAAGTTACTGCTGTTATAACACTCTTCAAAGTGAAGTTCAGGCTGTTACAGGTTTTAATATTTTTTTCTTACATGGATACAAAGCCATACTTCATATATACATATATATATGCTGCTTTTTGTTTCTGTTTTTCTAGTAACGGGCAACTTGGTAGCACAGAGGTCTTTTGTAAATAAATACAGAAAATATCTGACGACTTGACAGGAAGAAATGAAATAAGACCAGTATAAAGAAACTCAATAAACATATTGATGTATAAGAGAAGAGAAATCATTACTTGTAAAACCTGCATGAAAGAGAAATGGAAAGGTTACACAATTCAAACATAACAGCACCAGATACAGAGGCATCCTAAAAAATTTAAGAGCAGCACTGAACTTGGGGAAGGGAGGAGAACTATCCCCTAAGACACTCACGGGAACACTCACTCACAGGAGCATTTTACAGTTTCAGATGAAAATGAATTGTGATTTATCCTTAATCCTTGAAAGTCATCAATGCCTCCTTGAAATATAGTTCTTGCTCTGCATAATATCAATTCAAAGTAATCTAGTGACTTTTATTTCTACCTTTCCTCTGATTAGACCATTTTTTAAAAGTGCTTACCAACATTAACAAAGAGACAAGCCATTGAGCATAGAGCTCCTAAAGCTGTACTGAAATGCATGCGCCCCAGCAGGCTGACAAGAAACAGGGGCCTTTGCTCTAACTCTACCCAAGACACTAGGAAAAAATATTAAGAAAAAACTGATAGAATTTCTCCAAAGTCAATGGCTGTATGTGGCTCAGAGCCGTCTGAAAATTCAGGAGACTTTCTTAGAGGTCACAGTCACATCCACACAAGGCAGTGCAGCTTTTGTACATTTGCTTTAACTTCACCTGTATGCTTTAGGCACCTGGTTTGTCAGCTGTAACAGTTATTGGTGCAACCATAAATTGTAGTTAATATGGCAATTTCCCACTATCTGACAGGTTTTATTAAATCTACAAATTTCCAGTAAAATACAGAGTGGAAAAGATGACATTCCATGGCAATTTTTAAAGAAATATAGCTAACTACACTAAACAACTCAAATTACAGGCTGTGTGGGAATATTACAGAGAGGGATTTTTATGAGATATAGTTATCATTAAAACACAACCATATGCATATTAATTACAACTGTTCATTAGAGGACATTCAGAATATTTTTGTTCCAGGCTGTGAAACAATTATCATGGGAAAAGGCTTCACTGTTTTTCTCGTCTGCTCTGCACTAGTGCAGGGGTTACATTTATTTGATGTCAGGAGCAAGCACTATTTTCTCTAATGGATTGGCATTTCCAGGTCAGCCGAGGTCAATCTATAACAGCAATGTTTCGGAGCTGTTACTGTGTTATGTAATCAACTCGGTGCTAGTTCAGCCTGGAGCCATTTAATGTTTGGAAACAGAATTTAACTGACTTTTAAAGAGAAGCAAGCAAGCTTGCAGAAAGAGATTGATTTCAATAAATGATAAACTCATATTCACTAAATGCCTAACACTTCTAAATCAATTAGAGCAGGACAGAGATGGAATAGTGCACTGTGCTTGCTAAATAATAGCTTGAAACTATTATTTTGGAAGACTTTTTTTTTCTCCCTGTTCTAGCATATTTGCAATAATAATTGCTAACCCAAGACTACACTGTCCAAGCCCAAGGCAGGACCAATAAGTCACATGAATAGTATCAACTATTATCACTGGGACTGCTTACATGAATGCAAGCAAGTTCTAAAGTACACTCAGACTAGGTCCTTATTGGGAGAAGAATATATTTGCCTTTCCTCTGATTTCTATATCTGTTTATTTCAGATAAAAGAAAAGTTGCAACTTCTCCAAGGAATGAGTTAACAGAACCACAGTTCCCTAAGTCCAATCAAATAGTGACTCTAAGCTCTTTATAGCCTCCAAATAATTGTAACACTTAAAGGGTTTCATCCTTTGTCCTCTGTTCTTACAGAGGCCACAATCACTTCCAAGCTTTGCATGGAAAGAAATGCTTTCCCAAAAAGTTGTTTTTGAACACATGGTCTTTAAATGGTGGTGGTTTTTCCCTTCTGGTCCCCCAGAATCAGAAAGTTCACAAAGGCAGGAAAGCCTAAATAACGATAGAGTTTTGCTAACACTGAAGAGGCAAAATGTACTTTCCCTTAAAAAATAATTCTCAAGGACCTAAAAAATATTTCTATTTTAAACTATGAATATTTCCTGCCACAAAAGTTCCTCATTAATTCAGCAGTGGGACACATAGGACACCATGGGGCAGGGGGAACAAACCTTGTTGGTTCTGTGGGAGTGTGTGCACATATATCTGTCAAGAATTTGCCTCCTAGTGTGTAAATGTGCGTCAAGAATTTGCTTCCTAGAAAAGACAAAAATAAGATGAAGATTAAAGCACTGGGTGGGAATTCTGGAGTTCAAGCTTACTTTTTGTCTCTCTCAGAGACCCTTAAGCATTGCTTTAGGCCAGACGATACCCTACCTTTTCAATGGAAACAATTCTTTCCAGTCCCCCACCTCCAGTGCCCGGCTCTGTCTCGGGGCACCGGCTGGAGGGCGTTACGGAAAGGAGTCCCTCGGTGCACAACACCGCTCTGATGTCTACACAGCCCCTTCACCTTCCCAAAGAAAACACTTGGGCAGAACGTTAAGCAATCCAGCTCTGTGAAGTCACAGAATCATAGAACCATTATGGTTCAAAAAGACCTTCAAGATCATCAAGTCCATCACATGACATATGCCATTTAGCTTCCTAATCATATGTCCTCTTGCTAATAACACATTGACTGTAAGTCCTCAGTTTGGGGAAAGAGACAAAAAGTGCATTGGTTTCCAAAAGATTCACCATTTACATAAGGCTGCAAAGAGTTTAGCGTAACTCCTAAGAACATTAATTACCTTCCCCGGATGGTGGTCTCATTAGTCATGCTCTCTAGAGATGATTTTCTATAATAAAACTACAAATAAATATAATTTCATTTAGGATTGGACTCTGCAATCATTGAACACAATCTGATTCAACAAAAAAGTGAATTTGGATCTGACATCTCGTGTTCATCACCGAAAAAGGACAAGCAACTTCTCTATAGGAAATAAAAGCATCCCTACTCCAAGTTCAAGTTCCAGCAGGCTGGCTTGGAGACTTTTGTTTAGTGCTATGCTAAGTATGAGGCTTTGTATAAAAGTATTTAATAAATAACAGACATCGCAAGTATCAGACTCCTCAACATCATCATTCAGTTACAATAAATAAATGCCAAAATAAAATATAATGAAATTAACTCTGATCTCATCCCCCAACTTCACATATTTTCCCTTTTTAAAGCCTGTATACAGAAATTGTAACTTTATTTACTTTACTACACTACTACCTGAAAAGAGATCTTAAACTGATTTCATAAGCTGAATGCACAAAGCACATGAACATATATTAGAACTTCAGAAAAAGATCACTATAAAAATACCTAAAAATGTTTTCCTCCAAAACTGTTTTCCATCACAGAGCTTAGATAAAACTTGATGGGTGCACTAGAATATTCAACACAAATAAGAATATAATTTGACTCATATTTAAAAAAAATTGTCCATAACATGTTAAAATTTATTTTGTCAATATAGAAATGATTTCTGAGTCTGTCCTGGTGATCCTTCTGTTACATGTCTGAATTCCCAATTAACATCAATTCAAAGATGGTACAAGTGAAGACATTCAGGGTGGGGGGGTGACAATTCCAAGGGAAAACATTTATTTTGAAGAATCACCATATGCAAAGGGCTTCCCAATAATTCTAAGCTTTTTGGTTCACAGTTCAGGATAATGACAGCCACTGATTACCCTATTTTAATAAAAAATGAAATACAGTGAACATGAGAACATTCATTGAAAAGGAGATCCATCAATAAAATATAGCATTGACCTGTAGTCAAGTTCCAGTTAGGAAATTCTTTTTCAGCCGATGGAAACATATAAATCCAGCCTGCTAAAAAATACATGAAGCAAGCCTGAAGAAAGATCCTGGCAGACTGCAGCTAGTCGAATACACCAGAATGCAACTCTAACTACACTATGTATTTGTAGCGAGACACGCAAAGGAGATGTTTTTCCCCCCACTCCCATCCCCACGTTATAAATACATTTTCTATAAATTCCAGGCTTATCTGTCAGCTGCAAGTAAGTCACAAAAAACCTTGGCTGAGCATTCCTAGACAACTGGTCCAGAGGAAGAGGATTCCAGGCTCCCACTTGCGCCTCCCAGCACTTCTGCTCCACTCCCCGTCCCCAGTGGTGCGGGAACACAAGAGATGGGAGCTACCAACGAACCCCGTACAAAAGGCACCAGGTCGTGAGGGTATCGCATCCTGACAGGAGGAGAGAATGAGCCCATCCTCCTGTGCATGCTGATGCACAGATCTGTCGCACTGTCTGTCAAATCCAAGCAGTATTACACTCTTGACAAGAGACAGAAAGGCCTCACAGGTTTGCCAAATGGCCCTTACACTTATTAGTCTTACAAGCATTAATTCAATATTAAATTTCAAGCAGGTCCATTCTACATGAAAGGTCAGCATTCAGTCTTATGAAATGGTTTTTGAATTATAAAAATGCTGAGGATTCCTTTGCATCAAGCAACAACAAAAAGATCCGTCAGCCACAAGAGTGACAAGTGACACATCTGGAGCATAAAAAGAGATTTTGAAGTAGAAACAGAATGAAGAAAGACACTCCATATTGACCCTATAAGAATATGTAGTGAGAGGAGGGAAGAAGAGAGAAAAAGGGGACGAAAAGGAAAAAGCCATACACTTGCTAAGCATATAAAGATCAAATAAAAATTTGGATCTTAATGTTACTATCCTACTTGATCTTTGCCACCTATATAAGACCTCAGGAAAGAACACGCTTCTGTAAATTAATGATAATCCAGGTCTTAAAAAAATAATTAGCAAAACATGCAATATGTAAGTCCAATTACTAAGAATAAATACACTGAAGAGATTGCAGAATTTTCTTAAGAGACCTGTGATATTTTTGTGATAATCTATTCTGCAACACAAAGAACTACTGCTAAACATATCATCTCAAATACTGACAACACGAGAGCTGTTGTAGCAGATTCGAGACCTGTTAGCTAATTAACAAAAAGCTACAAGGAGATCATAGCAAGCTCAAGAACTACAGTTCTGAAGTATCCAAAGCAACCAGCTGAAGTTAATGGGATGATACCTGCAACAGCTGAATTCAGCTCTCTACTCTGGTGGGGAAAACAGGTTAAGTGGCAGTTAAGGCTGATCTAGCTCTAAAAACGTGGTCCTAAGGTCAGCAGAAAATCTCAGGACATGTGAAAAATCTCTGCAACTACTCTGGTTACCAATTCTAGGCTCATCAGCCTGGGTACCCACAAGGGTGTAGTTGCTAAATACCTACACAAGTGCTTAAAGACAATATTGGCAGTTACCTCTGCTGTACATAGGTACTAAATGACTT
This sequence comes from Rhynchotus rufescens, assembly GCA_032273925.1. Lineage (NCBI taxonomy): Eukaryota > Metazoa > Chordata > Aves > Tinamiformes > Tinamidae > Rhynchotus > Rhynchotus rufescens. Next base: position 16,720 of record JAVCKT010026585.1, on the reverse strand, counting down.
TATACAACTCTATGCCACTGAAAAACACAAAAAAAAAATCTGAGCTCAAAATTTACAGATCAAAAACTACAATACTCTCAGTTAGGAAATAAGCTTAGCACAAAAGAAAAACGTTTCCTCCAAACAGCACCAGGGCTCAGCACACGCTCACGCAGCCGAAGGCGTCTCCGAGATGCAATGCCAGCTCTCCAGCCCTGCACCTTTCACCGGTAAGAGCTGCAGCAGAGCCTCCATTGTCATTAACAGTGTTAGCATGGCACAGCAAAGAACTTTCCATTTTCTAACCACTTTTTCAGATTAGCCTTTTTTCTTAAGTGTTCCACTAATTGTTATTTTTTCACTTGCATCAGCAGGAGATCCAATTATAGCTGTATCTTCAATTTGCAGTAACCTCCTT
>JAVCKT010026584.1:0-11237 GCA_032273925.1 Rhynchotus rufescens | reverse complement strand
GCACAAGTCAAAAGGGCTTGTGCCCGGCTGTGCTTTGTCATCAAGGGCTTCTCCCTTCAAAAGATGGGATAAAGGAGTAATGCAGTAATGCAAGCCAAGGGACCAGGAATCAGGCCCAGATTAAAATCAACACTTGATTTGCTCTGGAGTTAGGAAAATTACTTCTTGCTCCATTTCCTTACTTGTAAGATGGGTGCTTCCCCCACAGGGGAACTTTTTTTTTTTTTTTTTCCTTTTTTAAGCAGAATTTGAAGTACTACCTAAAACTGATGGCTCTGCACCCATTGCTGTAAGGTGTCCTTGCTCCCGGTGTTCCCTCTGCCACAGCTCCCTGTTTCTTGTGAAAGAGCCACAGGGCCGGCTGCTGTGCACCTCCCGGGGCTGCTTGGACCTGGACCTGCTCTGTTACCTGTTCCTCAATCCCAGGGTGCAATCCCAGGCTTCCAGTGTTGAGTCCTCCTTGGCACATGAGGCTCCAACACCAGAACTGCCACTTCATCATTTAGAGGGCCCTACCCACCAGACCTGGGCCAAATACATGTGCTAAATAGCACTAAATAGCACGTGCCTCTAGGGCTGTTTTGGGTTTCTGGAAAAACTGAAAGAGGAGGGTTGTATCGCACCAGAGGGAAGGAAGGAAACAAACCACCTTGGCTGGGCGGATGCGGGCAGCTCACCAGGCACCAAGGTGCAGCTGGAGCGTGTGAGCTGCGACTACCATCTGGGTTTAGCAGCCCAGGAGCAGCCCCAGCTCGCGCAGAGGGCGGCTGCACTCCACAGTGTTGGTCTCATGCTAGTGCCACAGGGGACGCTCCGACCAAAAATGCCAACTCCACCGATCAGAGGAAATAGCAGAGACACAGAGAGGAGATGGTATTGGCAAGGACGCTGTGAGGAGGCTTAAGTTTACAACTAGAGGCAAAACCACAAGGCAGTAAACAAGTTTGCTCGGGTCTAGGGCGGCTGTGCTTTGGCATATGCAATTACCAGCTGCCTTCACTTTTACTCTGATTAGTTTGAGTTTCCAGCTCATATGACTTTTTTCCCATGGGCTTATTTATTTATTTCACTGCAAATAGCTTGCTCCCGGCGCAGTATTATATTGTGAGATCCTTGGTGGCTTCTGTGATTTAAACAGGGCAGATTACAGACTCCACCACCAATGCCTCCAACAGACAGATAGGATAGCAAGGCAAGCATCTGCAATTAGATGGTTTTCTTTCCCCCTTGAGACAATTTTCATATCAAAGTGCTAATCTCTTTCAAAAGCATACCCAAGACAGAGTCATTAGAGAACTTTCTCATAGACGCATGTACTTACAGGTTTGGGTTCACAAAGAACAGCATCGTGTAGGTTGGACTGCACTTCTGGAGGCCACGTATACGAAACTCCTGCTCCAAGTAGGACAAAGCACATCAGGTTGCTCAGGCCTCTGTCCTGACCAGCTGGAGCTTTTAATATTTCTGTGGATTCCACAGCTTCCCAGGGCTCCAATTCCAATGTCTGCTTACCTGCATGGTGAAAAAAATTCCTAATATCTAATCATCATTTCACTTGCACCTCTGATCCGGGTCTGGTTCCATCTTCAGGAGCCCCTGCCATTATACACTTGCAGACAGCAGCAAGGGCTTCTTTTGCCTTCTCATCCCAAGGCTGGGCAAACCTGCTGCGCTCCAGCCTGCAGTGGCCTCTGCTAGAGTCCCTCCAGTCAACATTTTTCCCATACTGGGGAGCTCAAAAAGAGGACATTGTTCCAGATGCCACAGGGCCTCCTTGTCCTCGCTGTGACGGCCTTTTGCTGTTGCTTGTTGCAGTTGAGGACAATGGCTTTTTCCAAAAAAATTGCTTTCAAGCCAGTTTTTGCACCCCCAACACCTGGCAAAAGAGATCAGAACTATGCAGCACCTCCACTATCCTCATGAAGCTCACTCAGTTCACTCATTCAGGCTCATTCATTCAAGAAAGACTAAGTTGGAGATGCTGCTTAAATCTTGGAAAGCAGCTCAGAAATGCTAAGTGTTAAGTACCAAACATTTTAGTTCTTTACTATAGTTGAAGATAGAATTAGTACAGTACCAACACTCCAGGCAAAAACGAGGATTATATGGGGTGAGTGAGAAACACACACTTATGCTGAGGGGACAGGAGACCCTTCTGGGTGCGTTGTCCAATACAGAGCATTCCTGGGGAGGAAGAATCTTGAGCCTAATTTTTGTTTTACATCTTTGATACTCACGGGAGTCACTACTGTGCTTCAAATCTCATATTTATCTACCGGTTGGGCTCCTGGTATCACCAGGATGCATCGGTCCCATCAGGCTGGTTCACTCAGCCTGACAGAAACATCATCTTCTGTTGCCAGAAGGAAACACCAAACAATACTCATGCCCCAGCAGAAAACGTGAAAGTATTTGAACTAAAAAAGCCGTAAGGCAGGGAGAAAGTGCTTTTACACAGGTCACCATTGAACTAAGACAAAGCAATACAGTTAGTTCAACGAATGCAAAGCTGAGATCAGGAATATTTAACTATTTTATGCTGTCAAGAAATCCTGGGACAAAACATCTTCAAGTAAAGGCTTTCCAAAGCTTTCTGCTCCGTTACAGTTTCACCTGATACTGGATGAAGGCTTTTCTTGAAATAAAGTTTCTCATCACATGAAAACTCTAGACCAGTGCTAGACCAGCAAGATACTGTAATTCACAATCAGTAACCCATTTACCATGTTTTCTCATGAAAGCTAAAAAGGGAGCAAACTTTATCACAAAATAATTAAACAGAAGTGAACAACAAGTTTTATGGCTTTACATCAAAGCAATTTTATGTAGACTCTATACAGTAAATAGTTACATACGCAGGACAAAAATATGACAGTTTCAGTATTTAATATCCAATTTAAATGCATGTATTCAAAAAGAAATATATTTTTTACATCTTTTCAGTAGTCACTTAGCTCAGTGGTTGGCTGCAACAATCCTTACTGCTTTCAGGAACTAGATGGAGCTGTAAACACAAGAACTCCCGTTAAAGTTAATGTACGACAAAGTTCCACTGCAATCTCTGTAAAGCAGAGTTGCTTTAAAAGAAATTCAGACACTGAAGTACACTGAAGTGTGTTGTGTGCTACAGTAGAGCTTAATACTCCACTGGTCACAAACATGATGGTAATGTCAAAAGGCACTCTGAGTTGAACGACAGTAACTCCGGTCCACAAACATTTTAGATTCTTGGTATTCTGTAGTAGAAAAACTATATTTATTCAATATAAATTGTTTTAACTTCTGCCTAGCAGTCAAATTATATTGCACTTTCAAATATTCTGTGTATGTTCTGATAAAAACCTAATATTTACATCTTGTGTTTGTTAAAGAAAAATACATTACTTTAAAATACTTTAAGAACCGAGTTTTAACACTTATTTTTATACTTCTAATATAGCCAGAGGCTACATCAAAGATACAATTTCATAATTAGATCCTATTCTAGTAAACATTTTGGTCCTTTCAAATGTTTTGTTATGTTGTAATTCATGTTGACAACTGATGTCAATGTTTGCCTGAACTTGCAGTAGCCAAACAGATAGAATATTTAAATAAATAAATACATAATTTCTAAAAGAAGTAATAGCTTTGGAGTTTTGTAAACACTTACAAAAGTCTGTGAAAAGACTAGGTTTGGCGTGTTGTGATTTTAATTGGCAATACTTTAGACTGCCAGGGTAGGCACATCTTGTATCAGATTAGGGAAAACAACAACAACTAAAAAAATACTGATTTTTCCTTGTGTTGTCATAAGAAAAAATAAAAATGATCAAGGAGTAACATTATCCACTGAAACAAAAAGAGATATTCATGAGATCTTCAAAAAGAAAAGAAAAGGCAAGGACGGGGAGCAAATCTATTGAACACAACCTAAAGGAAATCAACAAGTCATATATGATAACAACGATTTGGATGCAAAGTTTGGCAGGGGAAAATGAGCACTATGAATTTATAGAAATACTGATTTAGACAGAAGTGGTATCTTAGACAGCTGTGTCTCACAGAGGACAATCATTGTTCATTTCTCAGTCCCAATTTGAAGGAAGGTTCCCAATCTGTGTTTGGTAAAACCAATTCAGCATAAAGCACTAGCTCTTATGAGATTCTGCTGACATCTAGTTTGCCCTGCACTCCTGTTAGGATATGAGAGGCAATATAAAGAGGAATAAAACAGCAGATGGTACACTTACACCATTTACATATAAACGTATGCATATTCTAAAAAATTCAGATGATGCCAGGAGGTCTCAAACATGTGTTGGATATATTTTATATAGTACAGTTGTAGTTTAAGTGTTCAATTTCATGACATACCTAAACTGCTTTAAATGTGCACCTGTTGTGCTTCTCTGGACAGTTTTTTATTCCATATAGAGTAGTTCTCAGTTTTCATCACTAGAAGCTGATGGTTTGTAAGAGCAAGGAAAAGTTATTTTGTGCTTTTGTGAGAAAAGTAGGGTTTGCTCTTCATGACTTATCTGATGATGGAATGATAAAACATTTCTGTTCAAGTAGAATCAAGAACCCTGATGGTGAACTTACTGTTAGCAAAGAATAAGAGCGCTCACACCTTTTAATCTATGTGCTTAGTCTGTGTATGCAGAGAAGCCTTAAAATGGCACCTGAGAATGCAGTGCAGATGCCCACCCTTTCCTATTGTCTATACAGAGATTTTTTTCTATGTTTGGTGCTGAAAACTCCCCTCCTTCTCTGTCCTCCAAAGAAGAGGGCTCAGATGATGCCCTCTGCACATAAATTGCATATAAATTGCACACCTTCCAAGCAAGAGCCAAAATTATTCAAAAAGAAACACCAAGAATTAATATAGCTTCATACTAGAACTATATGACACTATTGGTCCATAAGTTAAACAGTTAAGCTGCAGCTGTACTATACCTTAGCATACACATTAAATTCAACTGTTGTAACTGGGCTAGCAGCCACATTTGCCTTTGTCTTGCTCCTCGTTCAGGTGTTCCGTAGAGCTGTGGCCGTTGGAGCGCACGACCCCTTCGGGGATCCAGGATTTATCCACGCACCGTTCCATGCGCTTCATGATGAGGTCAAGCAGAGTGTCGATGGCTTTGCTTACGTTACTCCCAGTGGCTGCACTGGTTTCAAAATAGGGTATTCTGCAGAAGATTAAAAAAATACAGAGAAATTTAAATCATACAGCTTATATTCATAGGAATAAAACCAAAGTATGATTACTGCCACATATCGCAGAAACACCCAAAGCTGTCATTGAGACTCTGGAGGAGAAAGGCACTAAGTGCTCTAAGTGCTCAGGGGTCTGAAATGCAAACAAAATGGCTCACATTGCAGATGGGCCAGGAGGATAAGCATGAGTTCACGTTGCAGAATGCACATTTTACAGCAAACCGGTAGGTAGGAGTTCCCCAGATAATGTTCCTGAAGTCTGTTTTTCCGGTCCTGCTCCCCCACAGGAGCCCCGGCTGCTTTGCACGGCCTTGCCTGCGCATCAGCGTTCCCCCTGCCCCTCTCCAGCTCAGCTGGAGCGCTGGGAGACGGGAGCACTCCTGTGCACGTCCCACTGTGGGCAAGGCAGGAAAACCCACAGTGGGAGGATTGGCCATCACTACAAAAGGCGTCACGGGGCAGGGCAACTCTTGCTTTAAAATGCTCACAGCAGCCCCAGCAGATGCACTTGTAAGGCAGCAACATTTTGTATCTGCCGCATAAAAGAGGTAGGGATAAGATATTCTCCTATTGAAGTCACCAGCCCCTCCTCCCCTATTGAGCCCTGCAGTTTTCACACGTGGCTCATAGCAAATAACTGTGGCCAAACATGAAAAAACACCTGAATAAGCTGGGCACACAGACCAGGAGCCCTGATTTTGGAGGAAGCAGTGTACCCCTGTCAACATGCAGAAGGCATTCAGGGTATTTCTGCTCTCTTCACTACACTGAATGCCCCATTCCTATAGAGATATTAAAGTAGCAGATAAAAAAAAGGGAGAAAAAAGTAGCAGAAACCACGGAAAGGACAAAAGCTTTATAGCTGTCCCTATGTTACAGCCCACGTTGCATCAGACCTGAGGGAGCAATCTCGAGCAGACACCTGTGTGCTTTCCCACAGCGTGTCTGCACTCGGGAACTGCTCCCAGGCTGTTCCTGCTCCTGCAACCTCTCCTGCAAACCCTCACTCTTCTAGAGGACGGAGACATCTCGGCCGTGCTCAGGCTGGGGTGTGGGGCACCACTTCCTGCCGTGCCAACTGTGACCCTCCTTGCCACGGTATCTTGTTTCAGTTTGCTTCACTGTAAACTCTATTTAAAATATTTATCCTGCGTTTGTACGATGTTCGGCCCAGTTAGGTCTCGGCTGCCAACAAGAGCTGCTCAGCACCTTGGAGCTGAACATATATTTTCGTTACTTAGTGCTTTCCATTCCTGCTGAGGGTGAGGAAGTTTCATAGCTGTCTGTAGGCTCTGACCCTGGGGCTCTCTGCTACCCACAGGGTGGTGCTAGAGCAGCTTCCTCCAAATAATCACTTCATAACTTGAAGTATTTCTCATTTATCTCCAATTTGCAAGATCCAGTGAGGGGTCAAAAATACTACATTCCTGTACCTATGTCTCCTATGAACATTTTCAGAATACAGCACCTACTCGTAGAAAGCCTTTCCACAAAAAGTGTGCTCAGGATCACACTCCGCTGCGAGCTGCCTGCTTGCCGTGGCAGGACTTACCCTGCTGCATCCAGCAGCATTTGGGAAAGTGTGGCAGCTCTGGCCAACCCTGCACCGGGCAGGGAAAGCTCCCACTGCCTGCAGATGGGATGTGATCTATAACTTTGACTTTTAGTTCCTCCATCCTAAATCAAGTTGGCATTATCAGCCACCATGAGGAATGTTTGATAAATTGTTTTTTGCAGAAGGTAAAGTGACATGTAGAAAGATGTCTAAGACATTGCCACATGCCATCTGTTCCTGTTCAGTCCCCAACGTTTTTGCTCCCTCATAAGCAGACAGTTAAAATAACATATGCACTTGCTGTCAGTGGTGTGATAGGGAACTCAAACAAGCACTTTGGTAGGAGGAGGAAGAAGGAAGCAGGTAATATTCAACTAAACCCATTTGTCTCTAATACACAATTAGCTTCAGATCTGCCTCCCTCCAGTGATTCTTCAAGGTCAATGAAGCTAATTTATGACTAAATCTGTAAGAGCAAATAGTGCGGCACAGCAGGGCCAGGCCTGCAGACCAAGGCAAATAGGCTGAGGACACAGAGCTCACAGGCTGGGTGTTTTACAGGTTTTTGGATCAGCTCTGTTTCGATTCCCTGAACTGAGTGCACATTAGTAGCTGGGCACAGTTTCTGGATTCATTTTTAAATGAAAAGAAATCCAGTTCACATGCTACAAAGCTACTCCACAATGTGAATCAAATTACTGTAAATGCTCAGAAGACTTGCTTCAAAAATACACATTGACTTTCACTACAATGCAAATATAGTCCAGAGATGAGACTCGTGGTTAACAGGGTAGAAGAGTCCTATGGAATTTACTATGGGAAGAATCCTACTGGAAGAAAGCTTTGCCACTGTTCCATCAAGAATGGGAAAAACAAGGCTGCCATCTCCTTCAGCTGGCCCAACTGATGCTCAGCTTGGGGACTCCCAGGGACAGATTAGGAGAGTAATGAGATGTCTTCCTGAAAAGCAAGGCTGAGGATTGAGCACCTTTAGAGGACAGCCACTGAGCTCAGGAACAAGCCCTGCAAAGCTCCTTGAACAGTTGATGCAAATTTGAACACTTGATCCCCAATGCTAGGTTATTAAAAAATTAAGCATATAATTTTACGCAAAGCTGAAAACATTGACTTCTGAAAGAAACAAGATATTATACGGGTCAGTTAAGTGCTCTAGAATGGTTATTCTAGCAATCACCTTCCAGGAAGGTGCCACAGAAGTGGCACTACAGATAGCATACATCATTTTGCTTTAAGCAGAACAATAACTGGAAGGAAGTTACTTACCCATATTTTTCTGCAAGTTCCTTTGCCTCTTCTTCTTTCACCACTCTTTGGTCTTCCAGATCACTCTTGTTTCCACATAATACAATGTCAGGGTTTTCACAATATGCATGCATTTGTAGCTGACCTAACAGCAACAACAACAATCAAGCTCACATCTTGCTGTTCTCACTAAGAACACTAGCGCATTTAAAGGGACACAAGAACTTCAGGAAAATGACTCATGGAAAGAGAACCGGCGTCTTCGCTGTTACAGAGAAGCCGGAGACAGGTGGACATCCACTATCACACACCCAGGGAACAAGATGGGGAGCAGAAGCCTGATAATGTTAGCACAGAAGTTGTATATTTGTAGCTCAAGGAATTATGCTTGCCAAACATCTTCAGTGAGCTGCTAGGAAGGCAGAAAAAATACTTTCCTCATGTGCCACAGGTGTGGGAACTGCTTCCCCTGGGCACATCAGTCTCATGACACTTGCTGCCCACTAAGCCCTGTGGCAAAGCTGAAGCTTTGCATAGGTTTCCACAGGCATCACTCGCGGAATGACAGCACAGTCAGGGATAAAACATTTTCTCAGCTTGCTTTCACACACACTCAAAGCTGAATTTCAGGTAAGCACTTGAAACCACCACTACCAGTTATTACAATTATGAATGCAACATTTACTTTCTTTTTCCCTAGAAAGCTTTAGAAAATAGATTTTTCAGTTTTAACTGCTTCTCAGAAAAGGCATCTGTATTTGCAAATATAAATCTGCAGGGGAAAAAAAAAAAAGAAAAAGAAACACATACTTATCCAGTTCCTGACGTTGAGGAAGCTTTGCTCATTTGTCAGATCAAAGAGTAGAAGAAACCCCATTGCATCTCTGAAGAAAGCTGTGGTCAGGCTACGAAACCTAGACCATAGAAGCAAAGTTAGCTGACACATCTGATTTAGAAATATAACTGTATACTGTTATAAAAAAGTAGTAACTTAAAACTCAACTTGCTAGGACAAGAAATTCATTATAATTGTTTCTGCCAGTGTGGGGATTGGCTAACATGAACTGCTAGCGTTCCTGCGGCCTGATCCAGGGCTCGGGAAGTCAAGGAGACCTCCCACTGCAGCCTGAGAGCTTTCAGTCGAGCTGCATATTGTAGAGCACACCCTAATCAAGAACTCAGGAGGAAAGTTCATATAGCACTGAAATTTGTTACTGTGCACCTCAGTTCTTGATTTCAAGATAATCAGCTGCTAGGATATTAGTCTTTTAATAGACAACAAGAAATGAATTCTTTTTCCCCAAGACTTTAAGACATTAACAATAACCAAAACAATAACTATTATAAAAGACTTGAAAATGGCTATATTAACTGGCCAAGAAAAATGTAACCAGAATGTTTCCAAAAGACAGAGAGAAAAAATACAGTCTTATTGTTTTAATTCAGCACAGCTGTAGCTTGATGAGCACTCTTGGGAAGCTGCTTCCAACACCGTTAAAATCAGAGCAAGAAAACTTATCCATTGAGTCATGCAACAAAAATACAACAATCCTTAACTAAAATCATTTACTTAGTTGTGCTTTTCTAGCTTCATAACAACCACCTCACTTGCTAGATAGGGAAAAAATAAACAAACAAACAAAAGCAACACACCTTTCCTGCCCTGCGGTATCCCAAAGCTGAAGATGTATCCTCTGCCCTCTGCCACTAATGCCATCTGGCCCATTGGGTCTATAGACCTACAGAAGACAAGTTTGCAAGACAGCGTTAGCAACCCAGCAAAATAACTTGCTACTTAAAACCAGCATTTCTGACTCAAGGCTCAAGTACTGCTCAAACCTTCTGCTCTACATGACCTACTAATAGGGCTGCCTTTTAATTATGCACGTAGTTGAATATTTAAAAACAAGGGAAGCATTTTTCCGAGAGACCATTGACTGCAATTTTATTCAGAATGGCCATTGAGTTTCCTTAGGCTTTAATTTCATTTTTCTATTTTTTACTATTATCTTGTATCCTATTTGAATTAAAATGCAATTATAAAAGAGCAACAATCAAATCATGCAATCTGGCAGTATATTTGTACATCTAACAGAACCTCATTAGCAAACACAATATACTCATGAAGATAATGACATTTCTTCTTAACTGCCAAAAGATTGTTGAAAAAGAGCTGAGGACAGATCTTATCATATTCTAGCTTATAAAAGCAAAAATTGGATGCTAATAATAAATGATGAAGAGTTTACTCAGCATGAACACATAAATAAGGACATCTGTTAGCTTTGGAAAGATCATATTAAAAGGATCTTGGTGTATTATAGAACGCTTCTAGTTCAGTTGTCTTCTTTTCCCTGAAGAGTCTTTTAGATTACTGGAGATAAAAAACACATTTTTAAGGACACATAAGCTTGCTGAACTTGTGGGTAATGCAAATCATGTTCACAAAGGGCCAAGTCTTCAGCCCAATCAGTCCTTGGACGGGGGTTCTCCAACAGATGCTACCCTGCGTAGCAGGAGCCCAGCTCACCAAGCAGCTGTGCCCATCAACACTGGCCAATTGCTACAGGAGGCCACTGAGAATCAGCTCTTTTTATTTTATATTTGGGGGAGGTAAGTGGGGCAGACTGATTTCCCTACCTGCAGATTAATTACATGGTAACAGTGAACCCCAAGCTTCTATACAAGCATCAGCAGGTTAGATTTTTAAAAATAAAATCTAGCTGGCACAAATATAAAAACAGCTGTGGTTTTAAATGAAGATACTGCTAGTGAAAACTCACCACTCTCTTTTCCCGAAAGTCAATGCCCACTGTTGTGATAAATTTGGAATTAAATTTGCCATCCGTGTACTGGTAAAGGAGGCTGGTCTTTCCCACTCCAGAATCACCGAGCGCTAGAAATTTGATGAGGTAATCGTAGTCCCCATCAGACATAGTGAGAATTCAGGAGACACCTAAGAAAGCAAAGCAAAAAGCATTAGTTACTCACTAACTGTGTAAGGCATCTTTTGCCATATGTGTAAAATACAGACCCCCCTATTTTAGCTACAAGGAATCCAGCAGTGAGAACCATTCTGTACTCCTCTACATTGGTTTCACATTAAACTCTCAATTATGGCAGATGTCAGTATCAAAAACATATTTTTTTTGTGATTTATTTGCACTCTTCTTGCTGCAAAGAGGAGGCAACACAATTGCAAATTTGTCAAAAAACA
>JAVCKT010026582.1:0-49068 GCA_032273925.1 Rhynchotus rufescens | reverse complement strand
TTCAGTTTGTGGCCCCTTCCTCTAATCCTGTCGGTGTCCACCACTGAAAGGAGGCCGGCCCAGTCCTCCTCACTGCCTCCCTTGAGGTATTTGTAGACACTGATCTGATCTCCCCTCAGCCTTCCTCAGGCACCTCTCCCTTTCTCCAGGACCTTTTGAAGATGATGGTGAGCTGCTTAGCTATAACATCCAGCAGCTCACGCAGCACTCCGGGGTGCATCCCATCAGGGCCCATGGATTTGTGGGTATCAAGTTGCCCCAAGTGCTACCTGACCCAGTCTTCCTCTACCCAGGACAGGTCTTCCTCTCTCCAGGCTTCTTCACTTGTCCCTAGGGTCTGTGATTCCTTGGTAAACACTGAAGCAAGGAAGGCATTCAGCAGCTCTGCTTTCTCTGTGTTTTTCTTAGCCAGGGCACCCACCCCGTTCACCAGCAGACTCACATTCTCCCTAATCTTCCTTTTGCCAGTGATATATTTGAAGAAACTCTTTATGTTGTCTTTAACATCCCTTGCCAGATTTTGTTGCAAATGTGTCTTAGCTTTCCTTGTCACATCCCTGCATTCCCCAACAACATTCCTATATTCCTCCCAAGGGGCCTGTCCTTTTTTTCCACATTCTGTATACTGCCTTCTTCTGTTTGAATTTTGCCAGGAGCTCCCTGCTCATCCACACAGGTCTCCTGCCCCTTCTGCCTGGCATTTTACTCGCAGGGATGCACTGATCCTGAGCGTGGAGGACTTGCTGCTTCGATACTGACCAGCTCTCTTGGGGCTCCCTTCCTTCTAGAGCCCTAGCCCATGGGATTCTTCCAAGCAGGGAATTTCCCAAGTCTTGTGTGTTTTGTCACCTTGGAGATAGCCCAAATTGAGACAGTTTTGGAAAGCTACTGAGCTTCTCTTTCAAGGACGTGATCTGTCATTCCAAATCTCTCTGGGCTCCTCCAGTGTGCATGTAAAGCACCAGCAGTTCCCAAATCCCCAGTTCTTCTTTGTGATTCTGCTGCTCCTTTGTATCCCGTGGAGACTTTCCTTTTTGTGATAACTTTTCCCTTTACCTCTTTCAAATACTTTGTTTTTTTACTTACAAGATCCCTTCTTTGGCTTCCTGTTTGAACCTTTACCCATATTGTCTCCTAGTCCATCAGTCTCACGGAGGTGCCCGAGAGGACGTTGCTGCTGACAAACTTGTTCCAGGAGAAACCTGAGCTCACCTGCTGGTAGGATAATCCAAGGGCCCTATTGGGAGCCTGTTAATCTCCTGCATCCTGTTGTTCCTAACACTGGTGACTAGTCCTGTGTAAAATTCAGGCATTGCAAGGTCGTGGTGCAAGCAGGTCCACCAGCCTCACAGCTCAAGCACCCAGTTGTAGTGCTCTGCAGGAGTTTCAGCTGTGGATGACAGATTTGTGGTGCCAGCTTGTGGCAGGAGGACTTTTCCAGTGCTCCCTGGCTGGGAAGGCTCAGCTCCACTTGTCCTAGAGATCATCATGAGGTTCTACTTCCCTGAGGTTTTTCTCCTGGACCTAAAGTTGGAGAGATTGTTTTATAGAAATGGCCACAAGATGGAGCAAAATAGTTCCCAAGTTTCCCATCTCCCTGTTAATTTTAAAAACCATGTGTGGCAAAAGCTGTTCAAGGGACCCCACTCTCCAGCTGGAAAAACCTGCTCTTTGATGCCGTGATTCTCATATTTGGGATGCAGGCTGAACCCACGATGCCGAAGCTGAGTCTGCCCCTGCATTTCTGAACTTAACCCAGCGAACGCCAGAGTTAATTGTGATCTTGGCGATGAGTTTTGCTCTCTCTCCTGTCAACCTGTCTCTGTGGTTTCTGAAACCAAAACCCACGGAGCTGTTTTGAGATGAGGATCTGGGCTCTGTTTTGTGTCGTGCTCCCCGTGGTTCTCATCGCTCAGCAAATAACAGCTGGGGCAGGCGCCTTGCTCGGCGGTTCCTGTTGTGTTCGTGCTTGTGTATGCACGAGGTGACGCGTGCTGTGTTTTCAGGGGTTGCTTTTTGGGCGTCCACAAGTGCTTGATTGGGTAACGCTCTTCCGGATCAGCATTTCTGAGCCCTTAAGTTGGCCTAATTGCAGTCACCTCCTCTGATCTTGGCACCCTTGGACCTCTGCCTGCTCCCGTGTTGCCTGCGGGCTGCCGAACTGGTGTTCAGCTGCTAAATCCTTGGTGTGTCTGTGCCCAGGTGAACTTTGCCTTGCAAACCCTACCACCCCGAGTGGCTCCGGAGAAGGGCAGTAGGGAAAGTTGGTCATTATTTCTCTGTAGGGTGGAAAAGTAATTGATATTTCATCCAGGCACAGGATACTGCCCTTCAGCAGTCTTGCGGGGATCTCTACTGCTCCTCCACCTTTTTGTGTTGAGTTTGGTGTTTTGCACTAAGATGTTGCCAAGGATGAATCAATGCAAAGTGCTGATGGGGACTGAAAACTCTTTCTCTCCAGGTTGTGGAGAAAATCCCCAAACCCCAAATAATTTTGTTCGGTAATGTAAGTCTTCCATGAAGAAGTAAAGTTATCAGCAGGGAGAAGCTGGGCCTTCTGGTTGTGGAGTCTTGCCCAGTAAAGCTAACAGTGCTCTGCCCCAGGTCTTCTCCAGCCTTCCTCCATGGGTGTCTGCTCCTGGCACCTCGGAGCTGAGCTAGGGCCGTCCAACCACCACAAAAATGTTCAGATTTGGAGGTGCCTTCACACTAACCTTGCCCATATTTTTCTCTTCACAGAACTGACCCTGAATCCACCAGAGGGGATAGTTGCAGGTGAGGAACCGAACAGTTTGTGCGCTGTGGACTTGTGGCCTTTGCCTTCTGGTGGTCTTAGACATTGTTTTATTTTGCTTCTTTATAGGTCCCATGAACGAAGAGAACTTCTTTGAGTGGGAAGCTCTGATAATGTGAGTTAATGCTCTGGTTATGTGAGGTTTTTATCTGAAATCATTGCTTGTTGTATGTTGTTATTTTTCGGGAGGATAAGAACAAAAACATCCTAATTCTGCATGACACTTAGACCTGTCTTTGCATGAGAACTTCTTGTCCATCCCAGACAAGGAATTATATTTGGAATTTAAACTGTGACAGGCTCGTTGCTGCACCAAAGTGGAGTTCCCTAGTGCTGGCTTTGTTTAGCAGTTATAATAAGAAACATTCCACGTGGGTAACACTGGGATTTAACAGGAACTACCATGTGGCCAACACTGAATTATGTTCCGTGTACTGTAGGAAATGATAAGTTGTAGGCAGATTACACAAACTTGTTGGGAACATTGCTCATCTGCAAACACAGCATGTGTTTGCTCATGTTCTCAGTAGAACAAAGTATATGTCTTAGCAGTGATAGGAGAAATAAAAATCCATGACTAAAATCAATTTAGTCAGATTTCTGACTAAAATTTCAGATTTCTTCTGGATAAATGAAAGGGGACAGGTCATTCAAACTTAAATCTTTAAAACCTTTTAAAATTCTTCAAACTTCACAAATCAGCTGGTGCTGAAAAGGGATTGTCTGGTGCAGTGACCCCATGTAGAAAGATCTGACTCACAAGCTGTTATATTTTGGGAGGGTGATGAAGCCCTGTCCTCCTCCTCCGGAGCTGGTGAGTACAGTTGTTTACAGCAAGGTTTACACAGAGTCACACAACAGTTGAGGTTGGAAGGCACCTCTAGAGATCACCCAGTCCAACCCTCCTGCTCCAGCAGGGACACCTAGGGTACGGGGCACAGGGTCGCGTAACTTGAAAAGAGGCAATCCTCTGGAAAATCTTCGTGTCCAACATCTTGCATGTCTCTCCAGGTTAACTTGCTCATGATGTGCTTTTCCTTGGGAATTTTAAATGCTTTGGAGTTTTTGAATTTCTTACAAATTCAAGTGGCAAGTTGTCATTGAGGTGAAAGAGAGAGATTTCTGTCACTCAGTCTTGACTATTTATCCAAATGCCACAGTTTTGTGAGACCAAGAAGCTTCAAGGAGCTCCAAACTGCCAAGTTCATCTTGAAGCTGATAATCTGTTAAGAGTTAATTGAGGATTTCATTTGCAACTTCTCTTTTAAGTCAGTTTTAAGTGTTTTAAGCAAAAAGAGGTGTTTTATTTTCCTTTAGGAAGGGCCAGGTGGTCCCTCTACTAACCCCTGAGGTCACTGGCAGGAGTATTTTTGACTAATTCCAGGTACTTCTGTCTCCTGGAAACAAAGACTTAACATAGAAATAAGCAAGTTAATTGTCCAGCCCTGCAAAATCTACAGTGTCTTAACGCTTTCTGTTCTTTGGTGAGGGCAGTTAGCAGCCTTTTAAGCATGACCTTCCTAATGTATGACATCTCCACTGGGAAAGCTGAACGTTGTTGCTTTAAACCCATGGGCATCCCTAAACTCAGTGCATTTCTTGGAACGAAGTTGTTATCTGTCAATACTTTCTCGTAGCAGAGATTTTGTGGTTGATTAGAGCTTTCATGGGGCATACTCCAAGCAGAACTGCTTTAATATTTAATTCATTGCCTAGAAAACATTTTCTCCGCCCCCCAGGTTTCCCATAACAAAAAGTTAAACAGAGGAGCAGCTCACAGACTTGAAAGCCCTCTAAAGTGCTGAGTGTTGAGTTTGAGATCTTTGTCGGTGCAAACTGAGGGGCGGAGGTGCTTTAATTTTCATTTCTGCATTGTGTGTGTGTGTATGTGTGTCATAATAAAATGATATTTTAACATCTGCTAAAATTTGAAGCTGTGGTACAATAGCAACATGTTTACCCTAAACATGTTTGGTTACTTTCAACCCTTGATGGATCTCTGTTAATAAAAACTGTTTGAGTACATATAGAGAGCAAGCTAAATAACTGGTTTGTATTTGGCTGCGATGATGTTCTGTAATGTTTTGTAATTCTGAGAATGAAAGAGAAGTGCAGATGCGGAAATTAAAGCAAGATCGGCCTCAGATTTGACACAGATGAAGCATAAAAGATAAGTAAGGAGCATATTAAAGAAACAGAATAGGCATTTTTTTTCTCCTTCCCTACCCCTCATTTGTATAAAGCACAATAGTCTCAAATAAGAAGAAATAGGTCCTAAGAGAGAGAAGTCTGAGATATCATCCATTTATCAATCCGGAGGTGGGCTGGGAAACGTTACGGAGATTGATGTAAGAGCTTGACTTAGAGATAAAATAATCTCTTTTAAAATAATAATAATAATAATTTGCATTTCCTATGTTGTTGCCTGCAGCAGTGCTGCTGGAAATAGCACAAATGTACCAACATGCACGCATGAAAGAAGAGTTCTTATATTCTCAAAGCAAGTGTATTTGGCCAAATGCAGAAGTAAAAGTGCGATGTAAATGCTAATCTTGTCAAAACATGTCAGAAGGGGTCCTCAAAATACTGCTTCATTCTTCAGGACCATGTGGGCAGGCTGCATTGCGCTGTGCCTGGTTGTGAATTTAGCAGGCAAAGTCTGAGTGGTTTTGTCCTCTTTGACCAGGCTTAGGAGCTTCAGAAGCGCTGGCTCGTGCGAGTCCGTCTTGCTATTGAATTTGGCTCCCAGAGATATAAGAACATATGATTGTTAAGAACTTCTTTAGTTTGAAGGTTGCTTGAAAAACAGTTTGAATTGAAGCCATCTTATCAAAAAAAGAGAAACTGTTGAGAAGGGTAATTAGATCTATATATAGACTTACGACTTCTGTTTTACTTAGCATGGGATTCCCCTTCTTGCATCTGATGACCGCGGGCTTGGGTCTCTTTTAAGCTTCTTTTACACCTAAGAAGCCTTACAAACACACTAGAAGGTGTGATTATAGACTTAACTGTGCTTACTGATTCGTCTCTCCCTCCCGTTTCGGCAGACACCTGCTATCCTCTTCTTTCCTTGCCTTCATAATTAATATCCAGCTCATGGAGCTGAGAATTTCTTATCTCCACATGTCCACGTGTCAAGAGTTCTTCATAACATGGTTTTCTCTGCATTTGGGTTCAACATCCTTACGTGTGATATGGGAATAAAGGAACCTTTTGTTAGCTTCTTATATCCACACAGATGTCCTTGTCTTAGTCTCCTGGAGCAATATAGAATCTGAATGAAACAAAAACACAAGCGGGAAAGAAAGGTTGAAATAACTGCTTGTCACAGGAACTGGGTCAGAAGATCTGAGTGCTTTGGTACCAGCTACTTAATGTCCTCCCTCCCCTTAACTGAATGGCACTCTTTCAGCTCCTGCTTTGAATCCTTTCGGTGATATTGCTGCTGGTAGGTGAACATCTGGATGTTGGAAGTTCTTGGGCTGCAGAACCCTACAAGTTTCTTAGTGATCCTGTGGGCTGAAAGGGGTTAGATGAAGTAAACGCTGATTGTGCAGGACTGTTTGGATGCTCTCACAGGCTGTGTGCAAATCCTCGGCATCTCTCACTCATGGTTAATAAGGATCATTCTCTTCTGGGAGTTTGGAAACTTTACTTGAGGTAATTCTTGCTTAATCTTCTGCACAGCCTGTTTTTTTTCTTGGAGGAATCCTAATCCGATCCTCCCAACCCCGGACTCCGACTAGCAGCTCAGGTGAGATCATAGCATCAAGGCTTTGAAAACCTGAAGTCCTTTGAAATCTCTGTGGGACAGGTGTTGTGATTACAAAAGGTGTTGCGCTCTTCACCTCTTTGGCCCTGGTGACAGCATGTTTGAACTGCAAGGGATGCTGTCATGTTTGAGTTTTGGGCCCTTCTGAGCGTTTTGTAGTTGCAAACGCTGTTCTGGATTAACTCTTAATTTCTTTGAACTCGATCCCTGCAGTAACGAATGGCTAGAACAAAAGCAGTTTCTGCACTTAATAGAAGGCCTAAAAACGGAGCATATTTGGTTAACGTATCTGACAGAAGAGCCCTCAAGGCTGTGGGTTTGCTCTCGAAAGAGAACATTAGACACCCACCAGCTTTTCAGTGTGTGTATGTACATACTCTTAGAAGTTCAACAATGAGCCTTTAAAATGCAGCTGGCATCAAAATGCTTCTGCAAAGAAATGCGTCGCCTTTACTCTCAGATGCAGAATTGAGTCCTGAATAAATAGAGGAAAAACTTAAAAAGGGGACAAAAATGGTTGGATTTTTTTTTTTTTGCTTTGATTTTTGCAGCACAAAGAGGTATTAGTCTGATCATGCAAACAAATGCCAGTGTTCAGGTTTACAATGCTTGCTACTTTTGATTATGGTTCTCTTAGCTTTACCAGTAAAGTCTTTTGAGTGCTAGAATTTAACAGAGATGAAGCTCTTGGTGCTTTAGATTTTGTTGCTCTTGGCTTTAGGTTGTTGTTGAAGCCTTAACTCTAAGGCATCGTTGACCATTTGCCTTAGAAATGTTATGTTCTTATTAGCATGGAGAGTGTATTTGTAGGCTGAGAGGTGGAAGTACGTATATATATTTCTAAACTTTATTTTCCAGATAATATAGAGGAAGAGAAAGCTCTTCCTTGTGTGAAGAGCTTTCTGCTCAATGCATGAGGTTGCCTTGGCTGAGATTTTTTGGCGATGAAGCTTGTTTACTGATCTTTCCAATCAAGGGAGCTGGTGTTTGTTTTATAACATCCAAATGGTCCATCAAATTTGAGTCAATCGTGTCAAACTAACTCTTTTGCTCATCTTCCAAATATGTTTTCAGTAGAGAGGGTGAAATAAGTGTCTTTATATTCTCCCTCGATTGCGCTTTGAACTAGAGGGTGGGAACAAAAGGCGATGTTTGTACAAGAACCCCAGCAGAGCCATTTGTTCTCGGTGTGCCTGCGAGGGAGTGAAAGCTAAATACCTGAAGCCTGTCAAGAAACACGTTTGCCCTACACCTTGCAATCACAGCCCCTGCGTTGTGTTTTTAAAACACAAAACAAACACGAAACATTGCTGTATTTTAATTTTTTTTTTTTTGCATCAGATAGCGATAAGTGTTTGTGTGGTTATGCTCCATCCTGGCAACTTGAATCTTCTTAGCTCAATTAGATGACTCCTTGCCTAATCCTTGTTTTATATTATTACTGTTTTTTTGAGCTGCAGTGTTTGACATCTCTGTCTATGCAGCATAAGAATATCTTCAAAGACACAGGGCTTCCACACCTGCCTGTGCTTTCCCTTGACGTGTAGGCTCTCAAATCCTGGAACATGCCTCGGAGCCAGATACTCCAATTATATCCCAACACACCCTGCTAATTAAGCAGTGTTGTGACCTTCCTAGTAATTTAGTGTGCAAGCTTTGATTTCCCCCTTCCCTCCCCTATCCCCTACTTGGAGTTAAGTTTAGGAGGTGCAGGGTAAGAGCACGTTAACTCTTTCTCTTCTTGAGAAGACCATGATACAGCCCAAACCTAAGATGTCCCATTAGACACGAATTTGGGTGAAAGAAATATTGAAAACTCCAGTGAATGGCTTTTTTATCTCTTTCCAGGGGTCCTGAAGACACCTGTTTTGAGTATGGCGTTTTCCCTGCTATTCTGAGCTTTCCACTCGACTATCCTCTAAGTCCTCCGAAGATGAGGTTCACGTGTGAGATGTTCCATCCAAACAGTAAGTTTGATATTTGAGAGGTTTTGGGATGGTTTTGCACAGTAAAGAAACAACATTTTTTGCAGCAGGACAGCTGGCGTTGCTCACTAAGAGTGCTTCATCTGCCTTCCTTTCCTTTTCTTGAGAATGCTGTAGGAGTGTTTGGCCACCCAGCAGTTTCACCCTGTCATAGAGTCATGCTCCCTTGATCATATTAATCTTCATTTATCTTTTGATCATAGTCTAATAAGGATGCCAACAATGTGATTGTTTTCTAAGATCATTCCAGGAATACTTGAAGCTATTGTAAAAATAGTCCAAAGGTAAATGTTTCATACATGACACGACACATACATTGCAAAATGATACAGTTGGGGTAGGCTCTTCTCCGTGTTCTTCTGTGCCTGGTGTTTAAGCAGCTCAGTGCTATTTTAAAACGTGGAAATCTGCTCATATTGACGTTTGGATGTGGCTTTACAGCATGGCTCTTGCTCATTACATCAGGGGTTTAGTAACATCCTCTGATGGGATCTCTCTGAAATACAGTCTAAACAGCTGACAGATTTGCAGGCCTTTGAGATTTTATTGGCCTTTTCTTTGCAATTCTGATGACAGTATCTCAACTATGTTATCTTAAAGCTTTTGAGTGGAAGGAATTAAAATTGCGCTGCGGATAGCTAACAAGCTTGAGCTTTGAACAGATGAAAACACCTACATCCCACTTTGCAACCCCGAGCTCTCATTTCTGACGGTGGCCTTGGCAGCATTCTTTATGAAATTGCTGCTTATCGTGTCTGTTAGACCAACATTGATTGTGTAAAGATTGTTTGCTATCACCCAGATTTGATGAGCTGGATCCATACTTTGGGCTATTAGGTCCCTGCAGCCTATAAGCAATGAAAGGAAAGCCCTGCCCTCTTGCCTAGTGTTTTCTTCCAAGCTGACATTCCTGACACTTGCATAACATGAATCGTAATCTCAGCTGGGAATCTGTTTATTTCATCCCATTCCAAGGAATGTTGCAATTTCTTGAAGTTCTCTGTCTTTCCCTTCTGGGGACACCTCTAACACAGGTTTTTGCCCACATTAACCCATTTATGGGCCCCTCTTGGCAGTCCCCTCTGGGGGACACGTCTGCACTGTGTGCAAAACTGGTTTGGCATCACCCGTGTTCCTCAGGTGTCTACAGAAGCAGTATGGCCACATGAGCACATTGCTCCAGCTAGACTCCTTCACCCAACCTTCTTGGCAGCACCCACCTCCATGAGCAAATCCATATCCATACAGCGCTTGGATTTGCTTGTTCTGGGCCTGGCTTGAGGATCTCTGCTCGGAGCTGCCTTGCATGAGCAGCCCATGGCATAGGGCACTGTGCCCAGTCCCTGTGCTCTAGGATGGGGTAAATCTGAGATCACCAAAAGTAGATGCTTAAGCCTTTCTTCTCGCTTGGGGTTGAGGTGGTCTGGTTGTCCCCAGAAAGGCCATGGAAATGGACATTCTGGGCTTTTTGTGTCCTTAAACGTTTCCTCTGTGAGAAATTTCAAGGAAATTGTTAAGAATTAGAACATCCGCTATGCTTTCTTGGCTTTGCAGTGCTTGTGCATAGGGGGAATGGAGATACCATGAAATCCTCTTCTCTTGCAATAAAATGGTTTCAATGGATGCTTTGGCTAAGCTACCTTCAAAGTAGCAATTAATGAAAAGCCTTTTGCTGGCATTTAGCCACTGAAGGGGAGGCTTCTTCCTGCAATCTGCCTTTTCTGTCTTGTCTATGCCCCTGGGAGCCAACTGTGTTAAATGAGATACTGCATTAAATTCACATGGTATAATAACATACAGGTGAGGTGTCTTCTCCCAGAGTATTCCTTGATGTGCAGGGGGAAATGCTGATGCAGCATGTGCTGTTTTGGTCTCTTCCAGCTACGACCAGGCCGGCTCCAATGCCCAGCCTAGGGCTGCAGGAGCGGGTGTGAATATAATAAAAGTGTCTCAGAAAACGTAGGTGTTGCTGACTTGTGTAGACGTTAGCTGGGTGAGTGAAGGAGCTGGAGAAGAACCTCTTCCAGCAGTCATTTGCTCTTTGCTTTTTATTGTTTTTAAAAAATTCCTGGCAATGAGACAGGTTTGGTCATCAGTGAAAGCACTGGGTGAAGTTGTAACTCCTGGGGACACTTGAGTTTGGCCACAAGAAGTGTTTGGACCTTTGCTGTCTCTTGGAGCTGCGTCTTCAACTTCTATCACGTCTCATCCTCGAGTCAAGGAAGGGACTCGGGCAAAGACTCAAATGTGCATTCAGAGCTGTTTGACTGTCACCTTTGGTCTAAGCAGGACTGCTCAGCTACTTGGGGTTATATCTGTGCCTAACTACTCGGCTTGTTCCACCAAACGGCCTCCCAGATTTTCCCAAGGAACCTGTCACGAGTATCGTGGCAGTTGAGTGCTCCTGGCAGGCTTCTGCTGGGCAAGGATGATCCTGGTTTGTTAGAACTGCTTAAAGAATGGCTTTGCCAGATTTTTTTTTAATCTTTCCAGTCAAAATATTTGTGCCTGCTACAGGTCTGGAGGGACCAAGTGTTTCCTTTGAGTAACAGTCAATCCCTTCTACTTGTGCAGTTTACCCAGACGGGAGAGTTTGCATCTCTATTCTCCATGCTCCTGGCGACGATCCCATGGGATATGAGAGCAGTGCTGAGCGGTGGAGTCCTGTGCAGAGCGTTGAAAAGATCCTGCTGTCAGTTGTGAGCATGCTGGCAGGTAAGGACTACATCTTTATAGCTGCTCTGATGTCCGTTCAGCTATTTCAGCTCTTTTAGGGCTTTTGATTACCTCCCTGAGTAGAGTTTAGCTCTAGTAACGCAAAGGTTCTCAGCTGGAGTCCCCTGTGATCCACAAACCAGCTCCCTCTGTTTCTGCATGTCAGTATGCCAGGCTGGGAAACGTACCCCATTCTGCCATCTCTGATTTGGAGGAAGCCTTCTTGAGAAGAGAGGCGTCATGAATGACTTCTTGGTCACATTTTATATCACTTGTAACCGGTCTCGATGTGATAAAGGTTTGGATGTTAGAAGCAGCGAAGCCGAACAAAGACAAAGCAGCAGATTCCATCTGAATTGTCAACGTGAGCGTACTCAGCTGAGCAACCTACCCATCGGTCCCCATGGATGCCCTTTAATGGCAGATTATCTGTGTTGTGCCAGGAAAGGCAGGAGCCTAAGAGATCTTCCATGACCTAAGGTGTTTCCTTTAAGGTCGTTGCCGTAATCCCAAGCAGAGGGAACGTGCCAAAGCCACAGGAAAGCACCTGTGTGGAGGCTTTGCTGAAAAAGCAAGAGGGTCTTGCCAAATTTGCCAGCCTGACCACCTCTCTTCCCATCTTCTCGTTTCAGAGCCAAACGATGAAAGTGGGGCCAACGTAGATGCCTCCAAGATGTGGCGAGAAGACAGAGAACAGTTCAACAAAATTGCCAAGCAGATTGTGCAGAAATCACTTGGACTTTAAGCTCCCCAAGAGACTGCAGCGTTTGGCGTTTCTCTGCACTTGAGAAAGAGCATTGCTCAGTGCTGATACCAAAAAGGCAAACTTTGCAAAACTTTTGGCCTAGTTCTTCTCGTTCATCCCGTATTTACCATCTTTTCATTTTTTTTTTTCTGCTTCCACTGCTCCAGAGAAACTTCTAGTTCACTCACTAAATTGCGTGGCAAAGGGATTTATTATAGGAAAAATAATGGGATCAGTCCTGTTTCAAAGGCTGTTTGTTGCTACCTCACTTCGTGGTATGGGAAGCCTGGAGACTTGGCAGTCTAGAGCTCACTTCGGTCCATCTGCTGTTTGCAAACAGCTGTTTTTAGCTCATCTGCTGGAAGAATTAGCTTTACCTTCATATGGGCTACGTTGCATCTGGAGCATCAGAAGGCAGAAAATAATTCTATTAATTTTACATTGAGGGAAGTTTGAGGGAAATTGTTGAGGGAATTTTATATTGAGACAGCATTTGCAGTCGGAACTCATCTGAAGAGCTGGGTCAGCAAGAGAGACTGTGAAACGAGGATATAACGAGAAGGGTTTAGCGTAGAACATGAATTTGCACCATGTATTTTTAAAAGTAAAAGTTCTTAAGAGAAGATCTAGGTAGTTGTTGCCAGTGGTGGTCTAGAGTAGGCTGAGATTCCCATATTGCACTGTGAATCCATACTGAGCCTTTGAGTCAGTGTTTGCTTAGAAGTCCCCCCAAAGTGCTGTATTATTCCCTAACGACACTCAGTATAACCTCTGGTCATGATTAGATGTGCAGCATGCAAAGATTTTGCTCCTGTGCACCGAGGGCCAGCTTGTGTGCATCCCAAAAATCCAGCACGCCAGGGAATGCAAGATACCTCCACAGGGTGTTGAGAACATCTAGGCACTGTTGGCCTTTGCTGCTAGAGCCCAGGTCATCTTTTCTTTTTCAGCAAAGACTGACTTGATGGATTTTGAATGAATTATAAGATGCTTTCTAATGGCTGCCCTTGCAGGCTTGAGTTGGGCTCAGAGAAAACCTTAATTCCCTTTTTTAGAAGGGGAAAGGATGCACGTTTAAAACTGCCAGGTGCTGTGGCTGGCTTGTGGTGTGGACAGGGTGCAGGAGGGGGAGGAATGCAGCGATCCGTTCGGAAAACCGCTTCGGGACCGCTTCGTGCTTTGCAAGCAGATCCTCTCTGTGGGCCCGAATCTCCTCCAGCGCATTGCATGCAGCCCCGTGCACGCCGGCGGCACGTGGAATGGGATCTTGTCGGCTCCTCGGAGCAGGAGAAGGGCTTCCGTCTGCGACACGGAGCACGCGAAGGAGTCGTGCTGCGGAGCCAGCTTTGCGGCAGCGCTCGTGTGCATTCATGGAGCTCGCCTGTATTTTGTGACCTGCTCCCCGTGCTGCGTGTTCCTGTGCTGCAGGTCGCCGTGCACCCTCCCAGGGCACCTCCACAGAGCCCGGATCGCTCCGGCTTGCCGACTTCCCCTCCGTGTGCAAGCCAGCCTGGCTCTGGCGCAAGCGTCTGCGGTGAGGGCGACCCAACCTAATTTGGGAGCAGAGAGATAATGAATTTAGTATTGTACCTAATTAGTATTTCAGGGCTTACAGGAACATGTTACAGCGTTCATGTGCAAACCGAGAGCATTTCTGGATTGGAAGAGACGGCGCGGAACGATGCAGCCTCTTTTGGAAACAATGCTGGGAGAGGTCTGCACGCCACATGGCTTGCGCTTCGTGAAGCAAACATGGCAAAACTGGGCTCTTTTTTTAAGTGCGGGGTATTTTATTCATGTGTGCAAACTCATTATCCTTATTTTAATGGTGGGGTTTAGTCTGTATACTGAAAATAAAGAGATTATATTTTCTCCTTTCTTATAAGTATGTATTTCGTTCCATTTATTTATTTATTTATTTATTTTTAAGAGAGTCTGGTGCTAACTTTGGCCAAAGGAGTCAAGGGGTTTATTTTAACACAATTAAAACGCTGGGAATGGTTTATAGAAGCTTTCCAGGCAGATGTCCCATCTCAAGTGGTGGTGTGACCGCTTAGTGTTTCATAGGGAAAGTGTGAAAATCGTGTAGCCAGATGGGACCAAGTTTGCTGCTCAATGAAGGTCTTGAGGTACGTATGCATCTGGCCTCAAGAAGGTCATGGCTGAATTGTATATTTTAATAGATGACTCTAAATATGTCAGTATTTGCTCTTGAGTTTGAGAAGGAAAAGTACATGTCCATCTCCTCCTGAGAACTCCCATAATCCCTTAAAATTGCTTAAAAATAAGACCTATGCTTGTGCACAGCACAATTATCCCAAGGGAGTGCTGTATAACCTGGATCGGTGCAGACTTCCCTGCAGTGTGAGGAGTGGCATGGGCTTTCCCTGCAAGGATTTCGGTGTTCGGGCTTGCTCTTTAGAACTGGAGAACATCTCTTGGCGTTCGAGCTTGCAAAGCTGCTCCTTCGGTGTGGTTGTAGCCTTTCCTCAAAGACTTAATCCTCTCCTTAATATTAACATTAGCAAGTTGGGTAATACTAGCCAGTAGCAACTTTTTTTTTTTTCTCTTTTCCCTGAGCTTTTTCACAGCCTGAAACAGCTACTGTAAAACACGTTCCCCAGGGAGCGCCGGGGCTCTACATGTGTTTATGCACGCAAGTATTAAAGATTAAAAAATTGCCCTTCTCTGGATCATGTTTGCTTTAGGCTCTTCTACCAAAAAGTGTCAACGAAGCTGGAAAAAGGCAAGTGCTGTCCTCTTCAGAGCCTGTTTTTATGCACGTGCGTGTGCACACGCTCTTTGTTTTGTTTGTTGGCAAAGGGTGGGTGCCGGGACACGTGTGCCGGGGTGCGGGACGCTCGTTTGGGGTGTTTGAGGTGCGTGTGCTGCTCTGAAGGTGCAGACTGCCCCACGAAGGCACGAGCCGCTTGGCCTCTCTGCAGGAGCGTGATTTAGTCATCAGGTATTTGATTTGTGTTTATTCCCCATTAATTGGCTTTGGGCATTGTTAATTTTACCAATAGGAGTTTTAACTGGCTTTTCTACAACTCAGGTCCTTTTAATAGATGAGCTGTGTGACAAACCCCCTCAGTTTCCAAGGATACCTCCTACCTCCACGGGAGCTCTCCGGTGCTAGGGTAGAGCAGGACAGTGCACATGTAGATGATGCTTCTCACTAGTGCTCCTGATCTCATACCCTGCTGCTTTTAGGCTATGCAGCGTCATGGACACGAGGGGAGCTTGCAAAGCTCCTTGGCACTGCAGGATGAAACCCAGGGCTAATGTCCAGTCCTTCTGCCTTCCTGAGGTCCACATAAATGTACTGGATGCTCCCTTGGGATCGTGGACCTGCGTGGAGATCAGTGCCTTCCCAAGGGACTCCAGGCCTGTCACAGTCTTAAATCTCAGAGCAGTTTGCAGGGATCCCAGTGGATTCTGCAGTCGCCTCCAGGTCCATCTCACGTGGTGGATGGTGTAGGAGCCAAAGGACAGGCAGCTTTTGAAAGCAGCTCCCACCCCCCGAGATGGGACAGCAGCAGCAGTTAAGATTATGGGGTTTGTTAATATATAATTAATGGTAATAATACGATGGTGGATTATTATAGGGTGGCTGCCTCTGTTAGCAGCACGTGTGTGAGCTGCCACAGAGCTGCTGGAAGCAGGTGTGAGAGATCACGTCGTTCCCAAAGGAGGAGGTGAGTGAAGTCCTGGGCTGAGTCCGTGTTGTCTTTCTGCTGCTCGGGGGTGACACAGTGAGTAACACATATCAGTGACCCCTCCGCCAGGGCCAGTCCTTTCCGCGGAGCTGGAGCAAACCTGGAAGGAGGAGGAGGAGGGAAGAGCACGTCCCTCCCGCGGTGCTTCCCTTTGAAGGGTGACGTGCCCGCCTGTCTCCAGGGCCTGTGGGATGACTCTGTAAGGTGGGTTCAAAGCTGTGGAGAAGCAGGATGCAACATGCCAGAAGGTGGTGGTGGGGAGCCCACGCTTTTGGGTGCTGGGCCCAGTGCAGGGAGTATCTCCACCCACAACCACTTTGGGAGTCTTGCCCTGAAACAAGTTTTCTTTCTTTCTTTCTTTTTTTTTTTTTTTTTCCAATGCCAAAACAGTTGGGCAAATTGAACCTATATTTGGGCTGGCAGCATGACAACTTTCGGGGATTCGAGAATTGTAGCTGGTCCTGGTCTGCGGTTCTCCGGGATGCTTGGAAGGGATGTGGGAGCCTGGTGGTAGACTCGGGTTCTGGGAGGCCAGAGACCTTGCAAGATCTCTCTACTTCAAGAGATGGATGTTTGGCTGCTAAGAGACAACTCGATCAGGCTTCATGTGGACCCCACTACCATGGTGGAGTGGCAGATAGGAATCGGTGTGCTGTGTGGCTGTGCTGGGGCTATGTGGGCATCTCCTTGGTGCTGGTTTGGTCAGTGCATCAGTCCCACCAAGTCTGCTTAACAAGAGATATAAAGTCTTCACCTCAGGATGGAAATTGCTGGAGGAATCAAGAACAAGAGCAAAGTAAGGGCTCCGAAGGGAGGAAAGGGAAAGAACGGGGCAAGAGAGGAGCAGTCACCAGCTTCATCCTTCCAAGTTGCTGGGAAACAGGAGAGCACAGGGCCGTGATGCAGTTAGCGCGGCTGTGCTGATGCTCCCGGTGACTGGTGAAGCCTCGGAGGTTTGAGATCAGCCTCTTTGGCTTCCTTGGGCTTGCTTGGAGGGTCCTTACTCAGAAAGAGCTGGGCTTTTCTGAGCTGCCCTCGTGCTCTTTCCTTCATGCTGGGCCAGTAGTTCCTGTGGGGGAATGTGGGATGCCAGACTGGAGAGACACTTAGGGATTGAGTTCTGCCCTCTTGTGCATTAAATACCTTCTTCTATAGGAGCCCCAGTGTCTTAGGCCTTTCCTAGGTAACTGTTGATCAGATGGATTTGCTGCTTGTTTCTTGCCTGTCCTGTGGCTCCCATCTTTGTTCTTCTACCCCACCAGGAACTTGCAGTCAAGCTCCTTGGACCTTGCACCATACAGTCAGCCTGATTTACCCACTGGGCTGTCCCCACACATCCTGCATTTTGTTGCAGCTTGTGTTTCCAGAGATTCTTCCCCCAGATCTTGGTGAGCTGGTTTCCACGTGGCTTGGTGTGCTGGGGGGCTGCAGAGTGGGAGCTGCTTGTTGGTACTAGTGCTTGGGGACACAGCCCTGCTCCGTGGGTGGCAGAGTGGGTAGAGGGAGAGAACGCGTGACCTGGATTTGCAGGTGAGAAGCACCTTGGTGCCCTGAAGTACCCTGCCGTGCTGCTCAAGCTCGCCTTGTTCACCCTGTCTGCCCTGACCCCAGCTCCATGAGAGCCTTTGCTGTGGCCAGAAGAAAGAGGGCAGGCCTGTTGCCTTCCTCGGGCAGCCTGGACTCTGATCTGGTCCTCCTCACGCCCTCCCCTTTCCTCCTGTAGCAGCAAGTCCACAGCCTGCTGTGCGTTGGGCTGGGTGCTGTGTTACTGCACTAGGATGGGAGAGCAGCTCCCAAAACGTGGCCCAGGTGGGGATGAGTCAACACGCAGGTTAAGGGTAGAGAATCCCCCCAAAATCCTCTGCTTGCTTCCTGGCGCTGGCCAGAGCCTGGAGCTGGTCCTCTTGGTGGGAGGCCTGGGCTGACTCCTGGCTTTCCTGGTCTGCAGCTGGGTGCTGCGCTGCTTTCAGCATTGGAGTTTGAGAATGAAGGTGGCCACAAGGTAGCCACCACACAGTTCCCTGCCTGCTCTGGCCATGTGATGCCGGGGCTCTCTGGGTTGCTGGGGATTTGGCTTGTTGGCAATGTCCTTCAGGGCCTCCGCAGATAAGGAACCCATCGGGTGGCTTTGGTGGATTGAATTCTGTCTCCTCTGCAAGAGAACAAGTCCCCTGTCCATGCCCACAACAGGGCCTTTAGAATGGGTTTAGAATATCACTACACAAGGCCAAACACCAGGAATATAGTTGGTGGCTGGTGCCACCATTGGCTGTAGGCTGTGATGGCAGGGAAGGAGATGGGAGGTCTGGGACAGGATGTTTGCTGAGGGAGCTGGTGCGTGGAGAGCTGAGGCTTTTTCCCAGCTAGAACAGGTCTGGGCTAAGCCACAGATGGGAGCTCACAGCTCTGCATGGCCATGGGCACAGGAGATGAGAGCAAAGGGCCGTCCCTCTCGTGACACTCCATGATCTTCTCTGGCCTTGTGGCTAGTGGGATCAGCACTGTCCTGCTCTTGGTGTGCCCAGAGCCTTGGTGGTGGGATGTGCTTGAGATGTCCCTACTTGAGCAGGGGGGTTGGACTAGATGATCTCTAGAGGTCCCTTCCAACCTCAGCCATTCTGTGATTCTGTGATGCCCATCCCCGTTTGAGTCTCTACTCTGGCTCTAGTCCCTTCTCCCTGCTGGGAAGCACAGTTGGGATCATGCAGCTCCAGCGTGACCTCCCAGAAACACAGACTTCAAAGGCGGAGATCGCTCTGTGCTGCGACGCTGGACTTGCTGAGGAAGGGCTATAATTAGAGCTGGGCTCGGGATGGGATCAAGGGCTTGCTGGTCCTGCTGGTAGCAGCAGTCCCCAGCTGTTATCTCCCTCTCTCCAAGGGGGAGGCCTGTGTTTAGCGCCATGCAGGCCCATTAGCAACAAAGGCGGCTCTCCTTTTGATGTGGATTGTGCGGGAGCTGGAAAAGGGGGAGGAAGAGCCAAGTTCCCTGGGAGGACCTGCTCCTTCCTTCTCCTTCCTCCCTGCTGGGAACCGTGGGCCAGGCTCAGCCTGCCCTGCTGCAGGGAGAAAGTGTGGGATGGGGCCAGCTGCCCGACGGGAAAGGGCTGAAAGTGCTGGTGTGGTGGCATCTGACAGGCTTCACTCTGGGGCACGTCGGTGCGGGTGCAGCCCACAGTCAGGCTCTTGTGGCAGGAGAGGACTGGAAAGAGCTAGTCCCAGGATCCCCTCTGCTCTTGCGTGGCCTCTGCCGACAAGTAGGTGCCCTCATTTGCCCTGTCTGACTTTGGCATTTTATGGAAGTCACTGGGTGCAAGTGGATCAGTGTAGTGTGCTGGGTGCTGGGGCCTTTCCTGGGCTGAGGTGGACCACATCTACCTACATCAAGCATCAAGTATGTCTTCAAGACATGCTTGAGGCAAACCCGGGGTCCTGGGGCATGGCTTTGTTCATGGGGACCAGATGGAGCTTTGCTGATCTCCATCTCCTGGAACCAGACACATGGTGAGTAGGTCCCGAAGGAGAATGCGGGTTAGGAGCTGTCTGCGTTCTCCTCCATGTCTGAACATTTCAACGGTATTGGACAGTGCTAGGAGCAGAAGAAGAGCCCAACAGGATCAAAGCTGCCTTCGGTGTGCTGAATGACTGCCGAGGAAGCCAATTCCTCCAAGGTAGGAGTCAGGCTCCAAAAGTTGGGTGGGAGATGCTTTGGGATGGAGGCTCTGCCTCTGCCTGAGCTTGTAGAGCTCCTAGTGCGGTGGGGCCTCTGTCCCGTAACCAGAGTCTCTGGGCATCAACAAAGCACTGAAATAATCGGCCCTAAGAAAGCCTGGAGAAACAATAGCAATTGTTCTCCTGCTTTGTTCCCATCCCTCCCCGGATGTCGGAGGAGAAGACGGAGCTGCGCCCCGGCTGCTCGCGGGTGGCCAGAGCGGGCTGCGAGTGCTCCCAACCTGGCGCCAGAGCCCGAGGCAGAGGCGACTTGGTGACAGGGATGCAGCTGGCTTGGCCACCCGCTCCTGGTTAGTGTGCCCGTATTTAGTGCCTGCCCCAGGCTTGTATGGAGCCGGGCAGGAACGGAACACAACCGGACGTGCACCATGAACTGCGGGTCCCTGAGGAACGCTCAGCTGCTGGACCTGGAGAAGCTCTGGTTGCACAAGGGCCTCCACCTTTTCCTACTGCTCCACAAGGTAGGAGATGGATTTTGGTAGGAAGAGAAGTCGCTGTGCTCTGCGCCTCACCGAGCTGTGCTGGCTGGTACCGAACCTCACAGCTGCGAGTTTCTTCCCAGTCTAAGCAGCGTTGTGCATCACCTCTCCCATTGCTTCTCCCGTCCCTGCAGGTCCTCGACTGGCCCCAGCGTGCGGAGACAAGTCCCAGGGCTTCCCTAGCGTGGCTTTCCCTGCCGCGAGCTTGAGCGCGCGGTCAGCCGCTGGCTGCCCGCATCAAAGCGGCGGGTGCCGAGGCTTCCCTGCAGGGCTCCGCAGGGAGATCCCGGGCTGCGCGCGGAGCGGCTCTCCCCCATCTCCGAGCCCCTGGGAAGCAGCGGCCCCGGGCTCAGGCGGTGCCCCCGGGACGGGACGCCTGCTCGCGGAGACGTGGCATTCGGCACGCGGGGCTTGTGCAGCCAAACCCACTCCTATTTCCCCAAGCGAGGCCCTTCGCTTGGCGTATTCCTCGCAGCTAACTGCTGCCGAGACAAGTTTCAGGCATTCGGAAACCCTCTCGCTGTCTTGCCTTGCAGGCTGCAAGTCTGTGCCCTGCAAGTCCCTCCCGTCCTCGGCCAAGTGCCGTTGCTGATAAGATGCTGCGGCCCCAGGTGCTCCGGGCACTTCCGAGCACTGAGTCTGCTTTGCCCACTGCCTTTGGGGCTTAGGAGCTACATTTGTTCCTCTTCTAGACAGATACCTAACTGCGGTCAAAGGAAAGTGGATCTTTCAGGTTGCGGATCAAGTGAGGAGGCTAATCAGAGCTCCTGGATTTCTCCATGCCACAGAACTGGATTTTTTTTTACCCCCTGCACTCTTCGTTTACCTCTGTGCAGAGCCAAGATCTACTGCAAGTGCCTGGAGAACCATTTCCTTTGTTTATATGCTTGCAGAGCCGTTCAGTTTTGATGATCTCTGTTGAGATTGAGCCCCCTCCTTGAGAAGTGTCAGGTCGCCAGTCTGTGGAGGATGGGTTGGTTGTGATTCCTTCCCCGCGTGCATCTTTAGATGCAGTGATGGGGGCTAGGAGGAGTGGAGAAAAGAAGTCATTGCCAGCAAGGGTCCAACAGAGGTAAAAAGGCTGTTTCTTGGGTGTAGGGTAGAAGCCAGGGAAAAGGGGACCCTAAACACTGCAGTTAATCCTGGGGAGCACTGGTGCAGAAACAGGAGGGAAGTGCACATTTCTAATACCCTTGTGTTGGCTAAACTCAGCTGATTGTTTTTTGGGGATCTCAACGGTGGGCACTGAGGTAGCCGTCTGTCCTGCCCATGGCCAAACTCGGGATCCTCTGGTTGGAATGCTTGTTTTCAGCTCCTCCAGGGCCTCAGCCGGGCTCCTTTCTGCTGGCGACATGGGACGAGCGGAAGGCACGTGGGCACGTGCTGGGACGTGAGCGATGCCGGTGGCTCCCTGCAGCAGGGTGGGAATTGGCCCCAGGCGCTGCTCCCTGCCTGGGAAGCTGGTGGCAGGACCGGCAGCGCTGGAGCAGCTTTGTGCTTTTTTGGTGGCCTTCCTAAAAACGGTGGCTTTTGCAATTCTTGCAGTGCCTGGACCAAAACTTCCTGGCAAAAACCCTTTCCAGATTCTGGGGGACAAAGTTTTTGAAAGGCGGCTGTATGAAAGGCAATTACTGCTTTTGCATGACGCTGACAGGTTTACTTGTGTGGAGATTTCCTGTGGGAAGTCTGGCTCATGCCAGTGGGTCGCGCTCAGAGAGCTGAAGTTGCTCCAGGAAATACACTGGAGATTTTCTGCTTAAACCAAGAGGCTGGATCTGTGAAGGAAGATGCCAGCCCTGGCTCTTTCGCCCTCCTTCCTGCCTGCTCCAATCCGCTGATTTGTCTCCTGTGTTTGCTCTGTGTTGCCTATGGGATTGGGGGCTGGAAATGCGCTTTTTTGTGCAGTACCCCCGTGCCGTCTGGCCTCAATGTGCCTGGCCGCCGGGCACCGTTGCAACAGGGATGCTTCAACTAATATCAGAGCCACGTGCCGAGCGGCCCCTCGGTGCTCGCGGGACTCTTGCAGGCCACATTCACGCGCCCATCGCTGGCTTTAAAGCTGCCTGTGTTTAAAGCTGCTTTGGGCATTGGGGAGTTCCAAGGCAAGCAGTTAGCGGAGAGCGGCCGTGGCGCCCTGCGGGCTCAGCGGGTGCTTTCAGCCTCGCTGCGTGGCCGGGGGCCTCCGCGTGTTGGGGCTGGTGTCCGCCTGTCGCTGCTGAGCGAGGGGAAGCCTCCAGGGACCGGAGATTCACCCGTAGTGTTGGAGGGATCATGCAGTCACAGCGGGTGCTGGCACAAGCCAAGGCTGGTCTCCCATCCAGTGTCCCACTTGCAGCGGGTCTTTGGTCAGCATTAGGTAATACGGGTGGTGAATTTGTCTAGAAGAGTCTTCCAAACTGCAGTCCTTGGGATGCAGGTCAGACCAACTCTGCATGCTCAGCCTTTGTCTTGTGGCCTCCCCTGGAGAGGGCTTCCTTTCCCAGGAGGTCCAGCCTCCCCTTCTCCCAGGGATCTCTGTTATACCCCCAGCCCTGGAGCAAGGCGAGGAGCTCCGAGAAGGGCTTGGGAGCTCTTTTTGTTGTAATTTATTCACTACCAGCAACATGAGCTCTCCTCCTTTCTTCTCTCTGACCTTTCCCAGCTGCTGGGAGAGCAGCTTTCGAAGGTGACACCTGCATGGTAACTGTCTAGGCTCTCATTGCAAGAGCCCTGGGATGCGGGGAAGACTCAGCTTGGCTGCCCATGGCACTTCCCGGCCTCGCGGGAGGACAGATGCTCTGCTGACCGCTGCCAGCCATGACCCATACCCTGCTCTGAAAGGATGGGCCCTTCCGTGCTGGCCAATGGATTGCTTGCGGTTGGGATGACTTTGAACTGGAGAGCAGCTGGTGTTTGTCTGAGGGTCACATTGCTGGCCAAAGTTTGCATCCTAGCTCTGCTTAACATAGAGGTTGATCCCTATGGCAAATCCTCCATTCCCAGGACTGGGACCCCACAGAAGATCCCATCTCCTGGAGTGTGAGCTGATGAAGAGATGACCTGGAAAAGGGTCCACAGCCATACAGTCTCTTCCAAAATCCTAGTCAATGGAGTTGGGAGGCTGCATTTATCCGTGCAGCCAATGGAAGAGGGTCCCTTTAGGCTTTGCCACCAGTGGTCTATATGTGTGTGCAACATTTAATGTTAGAAAGCGCCTTTGCAAATGTCAGGAATGAAGACTGAAATTAATAAGGCACAGCAAGCCCTGAGAAATGTCTTGGGTCTGCTAATAATAAGGAATGAGTTATGATCTTGGAAAAGTAGAAACATCATCCTATGTGCAGGGTCCAGCGTATCCCTGGTCTTGATTAGATGCCATTCTCACACCGTCCTCTGCATGTGAGCGCTGCTTGAAATGTATTGTCTACAGAAGCATTTCTCAACCCTTTCTTGTCCAGGGACAGCCAAACCTTTTTGGTAGAGATCCAGGGATCATTTTGTTCAGAGCTGCCACATGGTTTTATTTACACCCCATAAGAATTAGGCGAACGTCTGGCTGTTTGTCTCTTTTATTTCATCCTCTCTCGCTTGCTTGTGCACATAGGAATGTGCGCGTGTGTGTTTAGGAGCGATTTTTGCCGACCACTTCCTAGTGTTGCTGAGACAAGGAGCAGAGCCGGAACCGAACATGACAGCAAGCAAAGCGATGGACCCGGTTGTCCTTATTTAACATCGCAGAGCAGTTCCCCAGGCAGATCCAATGAGGGAGAAGAGCCACAGATGTGGTCCAAGCTATCTCACTAACCATCTTCTGCCAGGCTGGGATCCTAAGTTCAAGGATGCTGAAAAACCTTAAGAACCATCAACCGTCCCCATCTTCACCCCACCTCAAAATTCAGCCTGGAGCTTTGGGGCCATCCCGTTCATTGATGCACAAGACTAAAATGCAGAGCACGTTGCTAGACTAGTATCATCTTTCTCATCCTTTTATGCGGATAAACCAAGACTTTGGGTTTTTGTTTTGTTTTGTTTTTGTTTTTCTACCTTCTGCACTTCACAGGTTCCCCTGCTTCTGAATGGAGCATCCTCACTTGGACGCCTTGGTGTCCTTCAAGAGATGCTGAAGTTGCGTGTGGTGCTGCTCATAGGATGATGCACTTTTCCATGTCACATTGGGACCTAGTTGGGAGACGGAACGGTCGCTGCTCAATGTTTCTGGGCAGGTTTCCATGATGTGCTCCCAAGCGGGACCTCTGCAGACCCAGGGGTGCACTGGTTGGCATTAGTGAGCGCTGCTGTCCTTGAGGGACTTCCAGAAAACCCAGGCCATTTATGTAAGTCCCCTGCTAAGGACAGTGGGGCGGCGCTGCCAGCTCTCAAAGCCCTGCTTAACTTGACACATGTGTGCGGTCCTGTTAAATGTGGTCGCTCTGATTCTCATTTGTGCCGAGTCCCTTTGCGCCAACCTGCCGGAAGGGAAGGGGCCTTCCGATGGGTGCGCTTAGCTCCGTGGCTGTTCCCTTCCCAGTGTACTGATCCATCTGCCAGCAGAGCCAGGGTTGGCTCCTGCTGGTGGCACAGAGGTGGCATCCTGGTGATGGGAGATGACTAGCCCCTGAGCTTGCCAGTGTCTGCAGGGTATTGGGGAGCACTGCAAAGAGCTGAGACTATTAGGTAAGACCATGCCCTGCATCTTGGACCTCCCTTGTCACCCTGCAGTCCGCATTTGGGGATCACTGCTGGCTATGTGCAGCTGATGGACAGGGAGGTGATGCCCATGGTGTTGTCCCCAGCCTGGGGACAAGGGAAGAGTGATTGGAAGAGGGACTGGGAGTCACGGCACTCTCCTGCCCAAGTTTCCAGGTAGAGCTACTTAGAGGTGCTCCAGATGAATCCCCTGAATTGGGGGACAGCACCAGCTCTCCTCTGCCATTCCCCTGTATCCTGCAAGTGTTGCATCCTCCACAATTCTACACGGATCCTCCCTGGATGGCAGATCTCAGAGAAGCCCGTTTGTGGATATGTCTTCGGCCGTTCCTCACTGGTGATACCCTAGCTTGCAAAACTTCTTGGCATTTTGTCCCAGCCATCCGCTTTCTATTCTGTATTTTGCCCTGGGGAAATACTTGGCAGGGAGGGGATGAAGGGAAGCTAATTTCAATTGTTTGGAGAATGGAAGTAACTTGTTTTGTGGCTGGAGAAACCGAGCGGAGCTTGCTGTGTGTCGGGCGTTTTTCAACTGCTGCCTCCTGTTTGAATATTGTGACCTTGGGGCTTTCTAAGCTCATGCTTCGCACATCTCTGCCTCCCTTGGAGCAGATTCTGGCCTTTGGGCTGGAAGCACAACCCAGGACACCGACAATATAGCTCTATGTTGCCTAGACAAGATATTTTTTGGTGAGGGGGACAGATGCACGTTATGGGGTCTGGCTTTTTTGGGGGGCGAAACAGAAGAGGAGGATTCCCCTAGTCTGGCTTGGGATGACCCTGCTCAAAGCCGAGGGGCTTGGACAGGCAGTGAGCTCTTTGCTTTGGGCTGCTCCTCACTGGGCAGGGGTGAATGTCCCACCTACCCCCACGTGACCCCCCAAAAATGAATCACCATAAATGAAAGGGTAAAAAAAAAAAAAAAAAATCCCTCCCCAAAGCCGCCTTCTAGAGGGTTGGGCAAAAGATAAAAGCTCTCCAAGGAGACGGGGCTCCTCCTCTCCCACCGCCGACTTCGCATTTAAATGTCTGCAAGTGCCGGCCGCTGCTGCCGACGCTGCCTCGGCGTCCCGGGCGCGAGAGCCCCGGGTGGTGGCCGGAGCCCCGCGCGCCCACGCGCCTGCCCCCCGCTCTCCACGGGAAGATGCCGGAGCGGCCGGCGGCCCAGGCTATGGACTAGCGGCTTGGCACTCGAGGAGAGGCCAAGCATCCCCGCAGAGGGTCGCCCTTCCCGGTGCCCTTGGGCGGCCCTGCGTATGGACTATGCAAGAGCGCCCGGGGGAGCTTGAGTGGCGCAGAGCAGGAGGGTCCCGGTGGATGGACCCAGCGAAGCCAGCCCCCTGATGTCGGCTCCGCTGCTGCTCTGGGCTGTCCTCTTGCACTGGGTCACCGGCGGGGACCTCGGTCGAGGAGGGAAGACGTGGCAGCACTGCACAGGTAGGAGCGGGGGCTGACAGGGAGGGATGCTTCTAGGACTATCCTCGTCATGCTGGGGATGCTCCTGAGCCTGTGGGCTTCTGTGATCTTGGTGTTCTCCAAGCCACTGCACTGGCCAGATGGAGTAGTCCCTGTCAAGTGGGCCCTGCTTTGGAGAAGGGGCATGACTGCCCATCACCAGTGTCTTCCTGGCACCAGGGTTTCAGTGGGGCTTTCGTGGACTGAGTCCTGGGGGAGATGCATGGTGTGATGCCCAGCACTGCTAGAGCTGCCTCCTTTTCTCCCTACAGCTTCTGGGATAAGCAGGGGCTGTCCCAGGGTCTGGAGTACCTGAGCGCAGTGCGAGGTCGGGGTAGCTGCAGGGACCCATTGAGCAGAACAGCGAGCCCTTGTCCTTGTCAGTGGTGACAGCTTTGTGTCTGTCCATCCCCTGGGGTCACCTGTCCTGCTGCACGGAGGTGCCATAGGAGAGCCCCAGATCCAGGTCAAAACATGGGGAGCAGCAACCCTGAAGGGTGGGGAAGGGCTGTGGGGGAATTTTTTGATATTTTGGAAAGTACCTCCCATCCCAGCTTCCTTAATTGCTCCTCAGCTCTCTAACGAACCCTTTCAGTGGGAAAACCTCTAGGAAATTTGCTGTCCTGTCTTCCTGATTTTGGCTTTGATCCTGCGTCTCTTGGTTTTGAGCTCCCCTTTCTGCATCCTGTGGAACACATGGTCCCTGCTGAAGGCACTAGGCTCCCTTTGCCTAGCTTTGGCAAAGCTTTTGGCACTTTGGGCTCAAATTTGGCGTGCCTATGGCTTGCTTCAGTTTGAAAGAGGCCTCATTTTTGTTTTGTTACAGCCAGGCTGGTTTTTAGAAGGAAAGCTAGGAGAAAACACTGTTTTTTACGTCCCTTGGAGAACACTTCTCCTCACCTTCTCTCCTAAATCCTCCAATCTTTCCAGAAACTCATGGGACAGCTAGACTGGCCTCACCTGAATGGGAGCTCAGCTATATGGAGTTAATTTGGAGATAATCAACTCCGAATTTCCTCCTTGCAGCACCTCTCCTCTCCTCTCCAGGCCCAGCTTGGCCAACGGGGGCCAACAGGGCCAGCAGAGCGTACAGGCTCCAGCCCCTTAATGCTGGCCAACCTGTGCTCAAACGCTCCCAGCTGCTCTCCGAGTCACTAGGGGGTTTTGAGCAACTGCCAGCCCAGCTTTAATCATTAGCAGCAACTCTGATGTGGGAGGCAAACTGGGACTTGTGGCTTCGGCTTTAATTAAAAACTGCCTTCAGTGGCAGAGGCTCCTTTGCTGAGCACGATGGCATGGGAGACGCCGAGCCTTGTAGATGTCCCAGGCATGCTGGCCTTGAAGGCTGCCACGTGGAATTGGTTCCATCCGCCGGCCTCTGGGCTGTGTCCCAGCCCGGTCCCCTGCTGCGTGGCGCACTCGGCGGGACGGATGTGCAAGGATGCTGCCAAGGGCTGGGGAACACCAAGTGGGGCAAGGGCTTGAGTCACCGTGTGTGGACTCAAATGCATGCATGCCTTTGCACAATATCGCTCCGGTTTCAGGCCACGTGTGCTGGAGATCACGAGGTGGCCGTTCCCTCTGGAAGAGGCAGGGGAAAGGCCTGGCCACGTGATGCTGGACAAGGCCACGTTACTCAGTTCCTCCCCAGGTCCCTTACTGGTCATTTGTGTGGTTGCTCGAGTCGGTCCCCAGGTCCAGCCCTGAGGCACTGCCTGTGCTGGAGGAGAGGAATTCTCATCCCCAGCAGCCAGTGGCAAAGACCATGCATGGATGCGTGGGACCTGCTGTCCTCCAACCCTTTGGGAGATATGGGGGGATGGAGAAGATTTCAGGTTGGGTCAGCAGGAGGTGTGTGGAGGTGGAAATGCTTTCCTACTGCAACCGATTTGAGTTGCTGGTGCAGCCTTGCCCACCACCCTTCCCTGCTTGTCTTTCAGTGCCTAAGCAGTCAAGATGTATTAGTGCCAATAGGAGCTAAAAGCCTGCATTAAGTTGGATGCATGGATATCCCAGCTGCGGGCTCCTAGCTGAAAGCAAAACCTGGGGGTGGAAAGATGCCACCTAATTTCTGCATCTCCCCTTGTCGCATAAATGAGGCCGGGGAAATGCGTTCATGGGATGAGGGGGATGAGGTGCTTGGTAAGCCAGAAACCAGCACTGGTGCCCTGCCAAAGGGGCTGAGATGGGGAAGGACCACCAAGTGCCTGCCCCAGGTGCAGCCCTTTGCCTGGGCAGCTCCTTGCAAAAGCATCAAACCTAGGGCATTCTCGCAGGCTACACGTGGCGAGGGTTTTGCTGGGCCCTGCTCAGCTGCTGCTGTCTTGGGCTGTCTGCCTCCCAGATGTGTGCAAGCAGAGGGTTTTCCTCCCAGCGCTGGTTTTCATCTGGGCAATGCCCCCAGGGCAGGGAGTGTTGTTGTCTCCTCTGGGGAGAGGATAATTGTTTAATGAGGTTTTTTTTTTTCTGGTGTTTGCCAGCAGAGTACGTGAGTGCAAATGATTAGGGCTGGGCTGGGCAGCTTGGACCTCGGCTAGAAGGAAGGTAGTGCTGCACTAGAGCACCCTGGGGACAACGGCACCATGGTCAGGATTGGGTGCCCCTATAGGAAGCTGCACAGCAGAGCCCCAAGGATGCTCGGAGAGGCCAGGCTGCTGAGACTCGATCCTGGGAGCTGTGGTTGGAGATGCGTCCCCATGGGATGGTTTGTGCTGGTGAGCTGCACTCTTGGCACCAAGTTACGGCTCCACCAATGGCAAGATGCCAGCATCACCATGAGGAGGGACTCACGAGGCTCCCGGGGTGCAGATAGTCAAGGTCCCTGTCACACCACCAGCCAAGGTTGGAGATGAGCTTGCTGCCCAAGGGCTCTGGAGCTGGTGGGAGGGCAGCGCCCCCATGATACCTGGGCAGACTGGGATTTCTGCTGAGGCCATCACATTCTCTCTGGTCTCTCTGCACAGAGCTGCGCCCGTTGGACATCCTTGCTGAGGTGGTCCCTGCCAGTGGTCTGGGCCGCAGCATGAGGGTGTTCCAGGTACAGGGAGTGCGCGGCTTCCAGCTCACGGCCTCGCGGCCCCGGGCCCTGAGCTTCCCGGCATCCCGGCTCTTCGTCCACTGTGACCGCTTCCCTGAGGAGTTTTCCATCATCGTCACGCTGAGAGTCCTTAATGTCCCTGCCAAGGTAAGCACTGCTAGATAGAGATATAGCCTGACCACGCTGAGTTGGACCTGGAGATTGGGAAAGGAGGGGACACAACTGGGCCCCAGAGCTTGTGGCAGTGAGATTTGACCACGGTGTCTAGGAACCACCAGTGGCCCCATCCTCACTGTGTTTAGAGCCTACCTGAATGTACTGATGATCCACATATCCCCTGTGAGCACTGCTCCCATCAGCTCGCTTGCAACAGCTCTTCCAGCCCGAATCCCATCCTCTAACATGCCATTTCACCTCTTCTGGCAGAGAAATGAATATCTCTTCACCCTCATGGCGGAGGAGAGCCACAATGTGCTGGTGGGGCTCCGCTACTCACCCAACAAGCTTCACTTTCTCTTCTGGAGCCAGGAGCACTCCAATGGCTGGCAGACCCGTGTCACCTTCCGCAACGTCTCCTTGTCAGACAACCAGTGGCACACACTCATCCTGGCTGTCTCTGGCCAGTCCTTTTCCCTGACAGTGGACTGCAAAGTCCCCAATGACGTGTAAGTTGGAAGGGACACAGGAGGAGGCAGTTGCTGGGGGCTTGGAGAGGCTGTAAAAGTTGCCAGGTTCTTGGAGTTTCTACCAGGACCTTGTGGTGGGCAGGAGCTGCTCGTGAAATTTTCTTCTATTTCCTCTCTGTTCACAGGATGGTGGAGACGCCATTTCCAACCTCTCTGTCTGTGAAGAGAGCCAGCTTTTATCTGGGCAACAGGAG
The DNA here is from genome assembly GCA_032273925.1 of Rhynchotus rufescens. Taxonomy (NCBI): domain Eukaryota; kingdom Metazoa; phylum Chordata; class Aves; order Tinamiformes; family Tinamidae; genus Rhynchotus; species Rhynchotus rufescens. The sequence continues at coordinate 19,067 of JAVCKT010026582.1, read as the reverse complement.
GAGAAGGAAAGGCTTGTTTACAGTAAGTGTCCCCCATGGTGCCCAGCTGTCGTAGGACATGGGTGTCACCCTGTGACCATAGGCCTCTGGGCTGTCTCAGACAGAGGCTCCTGGGACAGGACAGCCGGCCGTGGCAGAGGATGCACCTCCACAAGCTTCTTGTCAGTTTTCCCGTGGTGTCACCTGCTAAATTGCCAAAGCCTTCAAGGCTGAAGATGTAACAAGGACCTGGGCCTGAATCATGGGGACGCTTTCAAAGCCTGAGAGGGAGGGAGATGAGCAAGATTATGGGGGGAGATTCAGGTCATGAATCACCTGCTGTTTCCATCATCTCTTGGTCTTGCTGGACTTGTTTTCTGTCACGCTTCTTCCTCTTTTCCAGGGCTTGCTCAGACAGCTTGTTCTGTTGCCAGGGGCTGATGCTACCCCCCGAATATGCCCATCCATGAATTTTAAAGTCACAACACTCTCTGTGCCCGCTATTCTCCACAACCTCCCAGTGAAGCCAGCAAGCAATGAGGTGCTGAAATACCCTTATGGTCAGTAAAAACCAGCAGCAAGGGCTCGGAGTGTTTGGCCTTTTCTGCTTTTGTGGTGAAGGGCTCTTTATTCATGACTAGGCATAGAGCTGGGGCAGAGGGAAAGAGAATTCCCCCAAAACCTTGTGTTTCTGAAAGTGTATTTGGGTTCTGGAGTCCACAGGGGGATTTTGTCTAACCTAGGGGTGCCAGAGGTCTATCTGAGGTGGTCTGAGCTCACGAAGATAGGGAAAGGTTGAGAAGCTGGATGTCTCAGGGCATGGTGGAGATCACCACTGCTGAGCCCTCCCTGTGTGGTGGTGGAGTGAGCACACCACTTCTCCTTTGCAAATGCTAAGAGTCTGCTTTGCTCTTGCCCACGCTTAGAGACTGACATGAAGGTGACCCTTGGATCCCGTCCGCCCTGCACCAAGCACGAGAAGGCACATTTCTGGTTCAATGCCTCCCAGAGAGGGCTGTACCTGTGCAACGGCAGCACCTGGATCTCTATGCTGGAAGGTAATGGTGTAGGTTGACCGCACAGCAATCTGGGCTGTGGAGCAGGGCTTGAGGGGCAGAGATTTGCCTTGACAGCATTTTGGAACAGGAACCAAATCTGTGAAGAAAGGTCAGGGCAGTATGATGTGGCTATGGTGTCCCTGCATGGCACTCTCCTGCTTGGTAGGGTTTTGCTCTACGTGGACACTTTTGGTGTTCTTGACTCAAGAACATCCAGAAGCAAGGCCTCCTGAATTTCTCTTGCCCTGGCAACCTCCTTCTGGGTTTGGGCATGCCTTTTGTGCTCTGCTCTGGGGGAGTTGGAAGTGGCTGGCTTCCCCCTCCTGTCCCTTGAGGATGACCTTTGGGCTATCAGAATTGGTGCTGTGTTTTGAAGTGCCACCCTGCAGACTAGATCATCAGGATGCATGGGGCTGAATGTGCTGCTCAACAAGACAGAGCCCATCCCCTCAGGTCTGGACCTTTCGCTGCCCAGTATGCCACAACCTTTCTTTCCATCCTAAAGCTCCATGCAGAAGCATATGCCACCACATCAGCTATGCAACACGAGACACATCTGAAGACAGGATGTTCTGCTTTTAGCCTGACTCCTTGTTTTTCATATCATATCCTAGCCAAAAAAAGGCTTGACTATGTGGAGGAATACCAGAATCTGGTGACCAACTCTGAAACGATGGGCCTTGAGGTCTTCACCATTCCCAACGCGGGGCTGTTTGCAGCCACTGCCAACCGGTACACCCCGCCTGGGTCAGCTGTCTACAAGTGGACTGATGGGAAGTTTGTGCCCTACCAGAACATCCCCACCTACCAAGCTCAGTCCTGGAAGTATTTCACCATAGGGAAAAAGGTAAGTCTGTCAAGAAGATTATTTCAATGCTATAAACTGCAAATGCCAAACACCATCCCAGACTGAAACTGAGTCTGAGGCATGGTTTTAGGGGCAAATGTTCATCTCTGCTGTCTTTGATAGACTTATGCTGATACACTTATTCATCAGATAAGGGTCTGTCCTGGGGGCTGCCTGATGTTCAGTGTGTACAGACTGGACCACACTATGTACACTAGTATTCTACCAAGACACAACAGCATCCATTCCATGTTCAATAACTGACGCTTGTAGCACAGAAAACTACATGTCCAGATAGCTCAGATCTCACCTCCAAGCTGTTCAACTTTCCAGGATGCCCCATGAGTGCTCTCCAGCACTCCACTGTGTCCAACTGCCAGCATTTTTAAGTTCTTCCATGAGTTTGGATCCACTTCTCCTGCCCTAGGCAATCTGCCTCATGACCTCTGCAGAGGATCTGTCCGGCTTCTCTCCTTGGGAAGCTACTCATCACCTTTCGGGGATCTCCAGGCCAGCAGAGCCAGTGTTTCCCAAGAGCCAGCCCTGTGCAGAGCTCCCAGAGCAAACCCCATCCCTCCTCCTCTAGCATGATGCACCTTGGCTTGTTGCTACGCTCCCTTTAAGGCCACCCAGGGGGCTGCAGACAGACAGAAATCCTGCCTCTGGGCTTTGCTGGCCCTGGAGAGAGCTGTGCTTAGCTGTGCAGACCTCTGTCCACATCCTCATGGGCAGAACATGGGGACATCCTTGGCTGCACTGGTGGGAGCCAACCTGGCTTCTTACTCTCCATCTAGACCCACAGCACCCCGCTCAGAGCAATCACTGCAGCTCAGGAGAAGGAAACCAGGCTGATGGCTCCCAAGAGCAGCCAGAACAGGGCCAGGACACCCAGAGAAGCTTCTTGCACAGTGAAGCTCCCATGTTGCCATTAATCAAGGCTAAGGTGCTTCTTTGCCTTCAGCTCTGCACAGTTCTCAGCTGTCCTGCTGTGACAGAGCTGCATAGAACATAATTCCGTGTATTCATCCTTATATAGGAGCTATGCATCTGCATATGATGTTAGAAGTAGATTGGCTTTAGGTCTATTGGGCAAGGGAGTCCTCTCTCCTGGACAGTTTGGGCATATTTTCTAGCTGGGGCCTAGCCTGAGCACTCAGAAGCTGGAGCAGATAGAGGCACACATAGCTGCAGTGCCCTGTGCTCAGCTCAAAGTGCTCGGGCTATGAGATGAAGATGCCCTGAAGTGGGAGATCTCCTTGAGATGGGAGCTCATTGGCGTGCACAGGCGACCTTGCTGGGGTTGCATGCAGGCCATACCTCCTTGGGCCGTGTGAGGCTGGGAGGCTGCGTGAGCCAAATCTTCCCAAAGGTCCCAGGTGCTTCCTGAGCACTGAGCAATCCCCGGTGCCTACCGTGGGCTCTCCCAGCCCCGCGTCCTGCTTTCCCCCTGCCTATGCTTGCCTATGCCCCTGCAAGAAGAGAAAACCAAAAGATGCCCTGGTTTGTTATTTTTCAGATCTTCCTAGCAGTGGCTAATTTTGAGCAGAATGACAGGGGTCAGGAGTACTCCGTAATATACAAGTGGAGCCGCAGAAAAGAGAAATTCCTCACGTACCAGCGGATCAGCACGCACAGCGCTAGGGACTGGGAGGCATTTGTCATTGAGGGAGAGGCTTTCCTCGCGGTGGTCAACCACAGAGAAGGTACCCAGCTCTTCTTCCTTCCTGGCCCAGCCCCGGTGGGTGTGTGGCCAGGGCAGGGGGCTTGGCGGGGGTGTCACAGGGGACCCGCTGCAGGGATCAAGCTTCAGAGCATCCTCCTGCCATCAGGGTGGCACTGCGGCTGCCTCGGATGCCAGGCACATGGGACAAAGCCAGGGGGTCGTGGACAGGGATTGCACTGCAATGTGCATTGGGAAACTCAAACCGCCTCATTTTAAGAGAACAAAATGTCTGGGGAAGTGGCTGATTCTGTACTCCTCTCTGCTCTCGGTTGCAGGGGATGAGGACGGGAGCAGGGGCAGAGATTTTTGCCAAATCTCTCCACTTTTCATGTGCTTGCCCAGAGCTAGATAACATGGTGGGGTGGGTAGGGCAGGAACAGAGTCTTTGGAACAGCCGGAGCATCAGCCTCATGGGTGCATGAAGAAAACTAAGGGGACAAGGGCTGTTCTCTCCAAATCAGCCTGCTTGGCATGTCCTCCCTCCCTGGACGCCCTGCAGACATGACTCACCCTCATTGCCCTCCCACACTCTTTGGGGCTATTTGGGGTTGGGAGATGTATCCTCTACATGTAGCATGATGGGGATGCTGCCGTGGCCCTGGCTTTCCAGAGTGCCCTCAGCTGGATTTGGAACCAGTTGGGTTTGGTACCAGTTGTGACATCCCCTGTCGCAGCCATCGATCCTCCACCATGGCCAATGCAGGTGTGACCTACTCCTGCAGCAAAAGGCAGGAAGGGCCCATTGGGGCCATGCACATTGTGCAAGGGTCAATATCCATGGCCAAAACAAACCTTGCTGTGATGATTGCCCATAAATCCTGCTGCTGCTCAGCCATCAGAAGCATCAATGGGGCAGAACTGATGTGAGTGTGGGGTGGAAAGGGCTGAGGCCAGCTCTTCATTGGAAGAACAACTCCAGCCTGGGCTGAGTGGAGATGCCAGACTGAAGCACAAAAAGGTTGTCACATTTAAACACCACCTGGGCCTGCCGTGGATATGAGGCCACAAGTTTTGAGCAGAGCTCAGAAATGGGACAGAGCATGTGCCTCGGTGCCTGATGGCCTCGCACTGTGAGGATGTGCTCAGGATCTTGCGGGACTTCAGGTTCCCGTTCCAATTGCTCCTTCTGGAGCTGTGTAAGCTAATGAGCTTGCATGCAGAGGGTGACAGCAGCCCAGGATGTTTGTATCTTGGGGCCCAGTTCCTCCACACACAACCCTTTCCCTAGGGCAAACCAGACCTTGGTTGCCTTAAGGTGCTGGCACAGTGCTACCGAGTTTGGATAGTACTTGCATGAGGTAATAGCATCTTTGCTTCTCTCTGCTGGGAAGGATGGCTGTGAAGCTATCACCATGTGCTTGAGAACCTACTGTCAATGTTTCATAGAGCTGGAGGCTCTTTGGTTGGTTCTTGGGGAGCAATCTATCCCTAGCAAACTGTCTTGCAAAGCACAAAGTATTTGCATAGCTGCCCCCATTTCTGCGTCTCATTTCTCGCATGAGCTAAGTATTCATTTCTTTTCCTTGACTTGCCTGTCTTTCTGTCTTCAGGGAATAATCACAACATAGACAGCGTAATATACAGGTGGAACCCCAGGACGGGGCTGTTTGAGACCAACCAGACCATCCCTACCTCTGGAGCCTATGACTGGGAGTTTTTCACCATCGGGCCATATTCCTTCCTAGCTGTGGCCAACACATTTAACGGCACATCCACCAAGATCTACTCTCACATCTACATCTGGCTCAGTGGCTCTTTCCAGCTCTTCCAGTCTATCCTGGTAAGGACTGGCAACTAGTCAAACTCCGTTCCTCAGTTTCCCTTCTAAATACATGTCAGTGGGGTTCAGGTAAGGCCAGAGACTAGTTAGAGGCAGCTGTCTGCAAAGACAGCGATACTTTCCCAGTAGTTCTTCCCTAAGGAGTGAACATGTAAGGTCTACTTCTGTTCCCCTAGAGAGTTTTAAGAGCAGTAGCCTCTCCCTGCACCTCCAGCAATCCTGCCACACTTGTCAGTGTGCTTGGCTTGCAAAGGTTTGTCTGCGCCCAGCTTCTCACATGGCTTCATCCCCTGCAGACATTCGGGGCTGCTGACTGGGAGGTCTTTCACATTGGGGACAGAGTCTTCCTGGCTGTGGCGAACAGCCACAGCTACGACAGTGGCACAGCCATGCCTTCCAACTTCTACGCCATCAACTCCTCCATCTACGAGCTGAACATCACTGCGCAGATGTTTGTCAAGTTCCAGGACCTCCTCACCTACAGGTACCTGTGCAAAAAGAGCCGAGGCACTCCGTTATCCTTCATATGAGTTCCCCAAACTGTGTAATGTTCTTTTGGTGGGCCCCAGGGCTTCCTGCAAACTTGCATATTGAGGGGACAAGGCTAGTGGGGAGGGCAATGAGTGATGCGCCCTGGGCACCCGGTTCCCTGGATCTGGGAGCGAGGATGGGGTCTTGTCACCTGTCACTGGAGTGGTGGTGGCATTCCTGTTGGCCTGTGCCAGCGACCCCGCTTTGTATGAGCACCATGTGAAGCGTAACATGTGTAAGCACCTACTCTGCTGTCCTAGGCTCAGGACTAGCATGCTGGGAGTCCTCAACCTGGGGCTTTATATCCCTCTCTCCCAATGGGTCCCACTCAGGAAGGATGAAAGGGCCTAAACAGTAAATACCTTGAGCAGAGTGGGCCCAACAGACATCAGGGCAAGCTGGGCTCAACCCTCTGGGCAAGGAGGACGTGTTTGCATGCAGCCCCTTTCTCGGCCTGGCCGCAGAGGGGCCATCTCAACCAACACCTGTGCTTCCTTCATGCCACAGCGCCTTGGACTGGGAGTTCTTCTCGGTGGGAGACGACTCTTTTCTGGTGGTGGCAAACTCCTTTGATGGCTTCACCTTCTCGGTTAACAGTATTATCTACAGGTACTGGGGCACGGCCAGGGCGGGGTGAGCTCTCCCACAGGCCTGGCCTTATGTGGGGAGGTGAAGCGCGGATGTGCCCAGTGGGGACATGGGGCACCTCTGCTCACTGCCACGGAGCTGTGCCTGGCTCTGCACCTGCACAGGCCTAGCTCACACTCACTGGGAGGGTTCAGCACCCTGTGATGTCCATAGACCCTGGCGCCTCTTCCTAGAGGAGGTAGATAGGAGAGCTCCCAGTTTTTTTTACTGGTTGAGCAAGAAGCCCAAGCAAAGGGCATCCTCCTGCCCTAAACCACAGGATGGGGATGGAGGATACCACCCCCACAGTTTGTCTTTCCTGGTTCTACGCCAGGTGGGGTTCCCGGCTCATGCCCCCAAAGGTAATTACCCTCCCTGCACAGGTGGCAAGGCTATGAAGGCTTCGTAGCGGTTCATCACCTCCCCACGGTGGGCTGTAGAGACTGGGAGGCGTTTAACACCACCGAGGGCTCCTACCTCCTCTACTCCAGTGCCAAGGAGCCGCTTTCCAAGGTGCTCAAGCTGAAAACCACCTGAGGTGGCCGAGATGAGTTCAGCTCACCACCAAGACCAGAGCAAGCTGTGCACTGAGGTGAGGAGAACCTCCTGCCTGGGGTGGATGGACCATGGTACCTCAGGACCACAGTAACCGTGGCCCTCGCGTCAGCCCCAGGGTCACTTGGCTGGGTGCTCTGCAGGATGAAGAGGAGGAGGGGAGCTCCCAGGTGCTCCTGCAGCCCTGATCAGGGCCCTGATTCTGCTTTCAGGCAGTCTCTCCTGAGCAAACTCGTCTGACATGCCCCAGAGCCATGCCACAAGGACCAGGTCCTCCATGAGGTGCCTGGAGCCAAAGTGTTTCCCTAGTTATGTGGCACTAAGGGCTTACCTGAGACCCCAGCATGGGGCATTCTCCAGTTAGGAGGTCTCAAATCTGCTGTAGGACCTGCAGGAGCTCACATGAGAAAGGCCAAGCAGAGCACACGCTATTGGGATGACTGTGTGGTGGTGGGGAGGAAATTGCATATGAGAAACTAGGAGAAAAAAAAAAAAAAGTGACTTCAGGCTCAGGCTTTGCAGTAGTTGAGGTTATAATGTTGTCAAGGATCAGTCTGACCCATGGCACTTTGTGTCTGTTCTCGGCCTGTCCCTGCGGGGTGCCCGCCCTGAGACACCCCGTGTCTCCAACCATTCATGCTGGCTGATAACTGTGCCAGCATCTTCTGTGCTGCACCAGACCTCATCCTGGTGCCCTGCTGCTGCACAGTGCCTGCAGACCTGTCTGCTCTACCATGGTTGATTGCAGTTGTCTTCGCTGAGCAATCTGTGTGTGTTGTACCACTCCATAGATATATTTTACAGCCAGATTTGGCAAATGGAATTTGTCACAGTTGGCACCATGTAGGTGGTGGGGCAGGGGATCTGGAGCAACGGCATTTGCACTCAGCTTGAAGGGTTTTACAGACTTGCTTTGACATCATGCTGGTGTCCACCATGGGATGAGTGACCTCCAGGCAAATGCACCATGCATTAGGATGGATCTCTACTGCTGGAATGGGAAAGACCAAGGACTGCTCCTGGTGACAATGTGGCCGCTTTACCTCATCCTATCGTTATGTTGGAGAAGTGGAGAATTTCTGCTTAAGTGGAGCTCTAATAAACCATGCACACAGTAAACCAGCTTTCATCCCACACCCATGCTGCAGAGCTGCTCTGCCCACAGAGGAGCCTTTCCCCTCAATCCATGCAGCCCTTCTAGGGGATCTCTGTGCATCTGGTTCTCCTCTGGGCTCTGGCGGGGTCTAGGACCAGGAAAAATGTGGGGGTGGGTGCTCCCACACCCAACTTAAGATAGGTATTAGCCTTGACCTGGGCTCAGCTGAAGTTGACCTGGGCTCAGCTCAACTTCCATCCCTGAGGGCTACAGCTCACATAGCAGAGGGATACTTTGTACCTGGCTGGCTTGTACCACCCCACAGGAGGTCTGTACCTCCTCCAAGGGCTTCCTTCATCCCACCAGTAGCAGCAGTCTCCCAGAGACCAGCTCTAGAATAACCCACTGATGACTCTGACCAGGGACACCAGTCGCCTATGAGGATGAAGCAGTTCTTAGTACATCAGGGTGCTGGGCAGGGTCCTCCTGCCTCTCCCAGCTGATCCATAGCATTGCCCAGCTGTTCCCCAGCCTCTGGACTTCTTGCTCAAGGCTAGAGACCGCAACTTGGACCCCAGACAACTGTGGAAAGACCTGAAGAAGTGCAATTCCCCAGGGAAGAGTGTTGCGAGGAAAGCACTCCTGGTCCACCTTGGGATCCAGACCAAAGGGAGCCCATTTCCCCAGCCCCTGCAGATTGCTCCATCACCTCTGCCTGATGGCACAGTCCTCTGTGGCAGATAAGGCTTGCTCTGCCGGGAAGGCTCATTTCCTCCTGCCTCTGAGCGAGGCAGAATTCAATTTGGTCCCACTGCTCTGAGCCAAGAGCAGCATCTGTAATTCAGCCTCGAGATGGAAGCAAGGTGAGACAGGGTGAGCTGTCCCTACACTCAGCGAGATGCAGAAACACGGTTTTGTCTGCAGAGCAAGCCTGCTGGCCCCTGCTCGAAACACGAGTAGAGAGGATTTAATCTAATGGGAGCTGAGCTGCTGCATTGATTTTAGGGTTTCAGACAAGAGCACCATCACCCTCCCTCCCTCCTCTCTGGGGCAGAATGCCTGGTTTCTCTTTCCAGATGGGACATAGGTGGATGCAAAAGCTTGAGGACCATGCCTGGAGCCTGGGGCGAGCCTGTGAGGGAGGACTCACCTCTGGAAGCCGGATGAGCCAAGGGTGGAGAGGCTGCCTGGGGAATCTCACAGTGGGCGAGGTTCAGACCTCCAGCTCCCCATCTGCACGCTGTCTCCCACATGCCCAACTTCCCGCATAAGGAAATCCCAGGGACTTTTCCCAGATATAGGGCTTTATTGAGGAAACAGAGGTTTAGGAGAACATCCTGACATTGCTGGGAGCTCTCAAGATACTGCAGGTGCTAGGGATGACGTCCTGCTCTCTGCAAGGCCGATCTCTCATGGGAGCCATGATGGGATGATCCTGCTGCATGGACCAGCCTGTCCCTCTCCACCGCAGACTTTGGGGACCACAGCTTTCCTTTGATGGGCACAGTGAAGGCCATCTGTGTCCTCCATGGATCTGTTGTCTTTAAACCATGTCCACCACAAGTGGTGTGGCTGGGGTGTTTTCCCTGCTAGCCTGGCTGGCAGTGAGTGCTCCTGTGGGGGAAAAGGGTGCTCCACACCAGGGAGATGTTCTTCCCAGGCTTCTGTGCTCCATAGGCAGGTCTGGTGTCCCCTGCGCATCCCTCTGCATCCCCCATGACATCACTCTCCTGGGCTTGCTCCGGGGCTGCTGGAGTTGGCTCCAGGCCTCCTTCCCTGCTGAGGTGATCGCTGGTTTGCAGGCTCTCTGCAGAGAAGCTGGGAGTAAGGCACCCCAGCTTTGTGCTACAGGACAGTGCTGATGGTCTCTGCAGGGTTCTGGGTGTTTGGTAAAGACTTCAGGTACTCCACATGTTTGCGGGTGTCCTCTCGGTTGTGTCGGACATAGCAGACCACATAGGCGATCACCATGGCAAACCAGCCAAACATGGTGATGAACATGGCCACGTCTGTGGTCCTTTGGCGCACACTACAGAAGTTGACACCAGCATCCAGGACCTGGAGCAGCGGCTTCCCCACATATTCTTCCCGTGGGGCTGTGTGGCAGGTGATGTCCTGGACGGAGTCGGGGTCCAGCCGTGCCTCCCACAGCACCTCCTGCAAGGTGCACTCGCAATGCCAGGGGTTGTTGGCCAGCCGGAGCTTGGCATTGAGCATCAGCAAAGCCTCTTTGGGGATGCTGCGGATGCGGTTGCTGGAGAGGTCGAGGGTGCGCAGGCCAGCGGCCACCCCTTTGAAAGCCGCCCCGTCGATCTTCTCAATGGCGTTCCTGGAGAGGTCGAGCTCCTCCAGGTGGGACAGGTGCCTGAAGGCATTGCTGGGGATCCTGGTGATGCTGTTGGCGTCCAGCTTGAGGAACACCGCATCTTGGGGGATGTCCTTGGGGATCTCCTCCAAGTGCTGGGCGCTGCAGAGGACAGCCTTCGCCCCTGCCCGCTCCGTGCACTGGCAGCTCGGAGGGCAGGAGCTGCCCCAGGAGAGGCACAGGAGGAAGCAAAGGAAAGCCTGGGTGACTCTGCCTGCTGCTACGACGGTGAGCATCATCTTGCGCCCGGGCAGCTCGGCATGGCTGCTGGCAACGCCTCAGTAGCTGGAGGGACTCTGGGCTGGCAGGGCATCTCCTCCGTGCTCCTGCAAAGGCCTCTCCTACTGCCGGAGGGAAGTGGAGGGCAGGAGGTGACACGGCATTGTTCCTTCCCTCTTAAAGGCCACTTACATCTGATGCATTATGTGCCCTGAAAAAGCAAGGAGAGGTTGGGCTCTGGAGCCCTGCAAATGAGGGCTTAATGATGCTGAGGACAGTTTAAATAGGCTTCAGACTAATTGCATCTAGACAGAGAGCAGCAGGGACCCCCCCCCACCCCGGCTTCCTTTTTCCCCACTTGCTCCCTGCACATCCCACCCGGGGGGGCAAAAGGCTGCTGTCGGATGTGGGTGCCGAGTTGGGCGCAGCCTGGGAGCGCATGGCATGTGGTGATTTGCTGCTGGGGAAAGGCAGCGGCAAGTTCCCATCTCACTCCAATGCAGGCGTTAAAATAAAACCAATGACTCAGACTCCCCAGATCATCAGAGCAGCTTAATCACCCCTGGGTTTTTAAATAACAAGATCAGGAGCTCTTCTGCTTTCTCCATCTGTGAGCTGGTACGAGTCATATTTCTGAGGGCTTTTGTCAAAGGAAGGATTAAGAAGTGAGTGCTCTTCTATCCTTCATTTTTTAAAAAAATATAAATGAACAGTATGGATAAATATTTGACTCCAGGAGCTGTATCTTAGAGAGGAGCCACTGAATATCACAGAAATGGGGGTGATCCAGGACTTACAAACCTCACCACACGCATCTGCTGCTGCAGCCGAGCTGGGGGTAAGAGACCTCCACGGAGGGGCTTGTTGGTGGGAAGGGACCCTGTGAGCCTCATGGAGCCTTTTCCCCAGGGCTGAACTTGCCCATGGCGAGCTCAGCAGATGAGCTGGGCAGTGAGCAGCACGCAGGAAGTCTTGTGGGAGAAGACACCCACCCTGTGGTACCAGCACTCGCGAGGCATCCACCTCCCTCGGGTACCAGCATCCGCTAGGTACCTATGTCCCACAGATAAAGAGCATCCTTTAAAACATCAGCATCCCCTGGGCACCAGCACTGCCCGCTCCCGGCCGCTCACCCTGGGCAGCCTCTTACCTGCTGCTCCGGGGCGGCTGGGCTCCGCGCGGCTCCGGCTCGGGACCGGTGCCAGCGGCAGACGAGCTGCTGTCCCCACTTGTTGCTGCAGCCGCTGCTGCCTGCGGCCCGGTGACGGGCGGTCCTTGGCTTGGTGCCGGGGCGGCACCGGGGCCCGGGGCGGCGCGGAGCCGGGGCGGTGCTGGGAGCTGAAGGTGGGAATGTGCAAACTGGGCTCACCCCAGGAGTTAGCCCTGAATGCGGCCTCCGGGTTAAACAGCTATAACACCACAGCTGATAATTATTTAATGAACAGTTTATTGAGCTGGGTTGACTAAATTGCCTGCCCATCTCACTGAGTCCCAGAGCATCACTAGCAAAGCTGCAGTTGTGCTGTGATGGCCACCAGCGTGGGAAGGATAGTTCCGTCTGGCCAATGCCTGACCCTTCGGGAAGGGAAATCCCTCCCTGAGCATAGTAACAATCCTCATAGGACTGTTCTGGGGTTATCAAGAGCTCCTGGAGACTGTCCCCACTGTGCCATGTTCTCCTTTCACCAGGCATCAGAAAAGGTAAAAGTGAAGGACCCTTTAAGAGCAGATATATGTGAGATGGTCCCACTAATGTTCTCTCTTTGGTCCCATCTTGCCCAAGGGGCCACAGAGCATGACCGCCCGAGTCCCAGCAAGTTGTCCATTTTCTTTCACCTGTGTGAGGAGTTGGGGCAAGCAGGTGACCTTTAGCACAGGACATCCATGCTTTGGCTTGCACAGAAGGAAGGAATTCAGCTACAACATGGCACTCGGTGTATGCAGGCAGGGCCAGGCAACAGTACTGCATATATGGGGCACCTGCGTGGAGGTATGAAGCTATAAACTCACTGAGCAAAGGGAAGCCTTACAGGAATGGTCCTGGCAATCTGCTTGTCCCTGGGCTAATGACTTGGCTTGGCTGATGAGGAAGCACCAAGAGATGGGCTAGAATTGACCTCTGCTCCTTCAAACGATGGGCCCATGGGGTTCCAGCCCCAGCAGTGACCAGCATGCTGCATGGGCACTGCCCTGACAGCCCTTGCCCCCAAGAGCTTGATGGTGGATGCAGTGAATGGTGGTGGGCAAAGGACATTTCTTCTCCCAGAGACCTGACATGTACATTCATGAAGAGAGAGAAAACCTCCTCTCCATCAGCTGCCCCTGCTCTCAGAGCGAAGCTGGGGATAGTCCCGAAGAGGGTCCTGGTCCAGGGCAGCAGGAGCCCTGGGGTATTCTGGAGGACTCAGTAGTAGGAGCCTAGGAGGGTTGAGACCTTGTGCAGGAGCAACTTGTGGTTGGCATGCAGAGGCATCGTCTTGTCCAGGACCTGCCAGCGGATGCACAGCTCTGGGTCACAGCCTTGCAGGAACTGGAAGGGACAAAAGATACTGCGTGTTGCAGGCAAGGAGGCAGAGCAGGCACATCTGTCCAGCCCCCAGCCTCCTGCCTGTTCTTTTGGGATTCTCCATTGCTCTGTTACCCCATGATTGGCCCTATGTTTCTGCTGCATGGAGAAAGCTCATGCAGCTGAAGAAATCCACTCTTGATGAGGGTAAGATGTGGAACCAAATGGATGTGGTGGGAGGATCTGCCTTGCTTGTGGTCCCATCTGCTCCATGCTTGCTCAGAGACAGGTTAAAGACTTAGGGAGGTAAGAAGCCCTTACCGAATTCATCCGCTTCATCTCCACATTGTTCTGGTCATCAAAATGCACACTGATGGCAACAGTCTCGACCCAAGCATTGTCCGTGTTGCGGGGATCGTCGAGGTACCCCTTATGTATCTGTGCATGGAAGAGGACTGCTGCATTACCAGAGCCCTGGACACTTCTCTGACAGCACCGAGACGTCCCTTGAATCTCATAACCAACTGGGTGCATGTGCTGAGGTGGAGGGGATATTGCTCTACCATTTCTCTCCTCTGCTGGAGAGCTGTGACCTGTTTGCATTGTGCGTCCTCTGAGCTACAGTCATGAAAAAAGATTGCAGGGGGTGCATATACCCACCAGTCTGCTACGGTGGGTTGGTACCGCTCAGATCTGGAAATGGTCTCAGGCCATTAGGCTGTTCCTCCTCCACCAACCATTCCTACCCTAGCCCGAGGGCTCTGCATGAGCATTGGCAAAAGGGCTTTTACACTGCTGTCCTACTGCTGTAAGCCTCGTGTAGTGCCATGACACCGTATGGCCCCATACCTCTGTGCCTTGTTTCAACAAGTTCTGGAACTGGGGCCAGAACTCCCTTCGCAGGATCCACTTGAGCTTCAGTGGTAGCAGCTCGCCCGGCTCCAGCGACCCCTGCACCAAAGCAGATGTCACCAGAGGGACGTGACCATGGGCCAAACCAGCCCTCCCTCCCTCACTGCAGCCAGTTTGGTGCATCAGAGACCCTGTGGCCAGACACTCTGCTGTGGGCAGAAGGTACCTCATCAGACAGAGAACTGGGAAATCCACTTCCATTTCTTTTTTTTTTCTTCTTCTTTTTTTTTTTTCAAGGTGCATCTGCTAGGCCAGCAGATCTTGGGCTCAAGTGGGCACCTGGCCTACATGGACCCTTCTGAGCCAGAGGATTTCAACTAACTCTTACCCCAGGCAGCGCCCAGACATCCGACAGGGGGTACTGGGCAACTAAGACTTCCAGCATCTTCTTCAAGCTCTTCCTGATAATGGATCCATCTGAATTCCTCCTCCAGCTGTGAGAGAGAGCCCTGTGACTCTGCAGCAGAACTTGGTTCCCCCTTTCCCAGCATGTTGGCAAAGGTTCCCACTTCGAGTGGGCAGCAAAGAGTTCTACCAGATAACCCCATCTTCCTGGAATAGTTTTGTGTCCCCATGCCCACCTGCACCCCTGGCACCACTTCCCCACACCAGTCCTGGAGCAGCACACCTCACAGATTCCATGCACTCACCGGGTCACAACTGGGTGCAGGGCATGGTTGGGTCCAAAGCAGTGCAGGCTCCCACGGCCTCGTAGACCCGTCCTGCCCATGGGATTCCTAGCAGGGAGAAAGCAGGAGAGAAGGCATCAGGGTGTCTCACCTCAGATTGTGAGGTTGCTTAAACTTAGAATTTCCCAGCACAGCACCATTAGTGTTCTGAGCTTCTGGGGATGCTTTGGAAAGGCCCTGAATAATATGTATTATTTCCATGCTCAACCATTAGCTGCTTGGAAAATGGAAGGTATATTTGATGCACCCAGGCCCTCCTGTCACATGTGGCCAGGACAGTGTTTTTTTTGGCCTTAATGGTATTTTGCAAAGGTTCTTGGTAGCACAGGCACGGGGGCTCTAGCACGTTTCCCATTTCCCTATTTTCACTTCCCCCATCCATCCTTTTGGGCAACAGACTCACAGTGGCAGCCCATCCTGCACTGCGTAGAGGCCGTGGAAGCTCTGCCGGTTGATCAGGCCATCCATAGCATTGTAATTGATCTTCAGGAGTGACTCTAAGGACCTGGACAGCGGGACACAAACAGTCAGGGCAGGGGAAAGTGGCAGGAGCTTCAGGGAAAGGGCTGGGGAGGACACTCACAGGCTGAATGGGTCCTGCACAGCCATATCATTGTGGTTAGCCGAGTAGGAGACAGGGTTGTAGAGCGGGAACTCCACCTGCAGAGCATATGGTGGCATCAGGCCCAGCTCACATCCCTGCTCTGGTGACAGCATCACTCTGGGGGCAGGCAGGGACCAGAACTCATGGGAATACTTCCTATCCCAGTCCTTCTCTTCATCTAGCTCTTGGCATCAAGCCTGCAGGCATGTAGAGCCCAGGAGCCGGCTCTGTCTTCTCTGGAGCTGAACTCAGGGTCTCAGCAGGAGGACCAGTGTCTCACTTGTGCATTCACAGCACAGACCCTCTGCCAGACCCTGCTCCTGGCCTAGACAGCCCCAGAGCAGGCCCTGATTCAGGAAATGAGATAGTAAATGCTCTTCCCCCTCCGTCTCCTAACAGCATATCCCTGACATCCCTGGCAGTACAGATCCCAGCAGGAATGATGTCTGCTTCTCCCTGTCTCTCTGAGGGCTCCAGAGGTGCAGTTTACCTGGGAACAGAGTCTCACTGTAACTGCCATTCCCCAGTGCAGGTGCCTTGCAGGATTTTGGCGATAGGGCAGACTCACTAACAGTGAAAAAAAGCACGGCCATCCCCATCTGGAGCAGCCCAGGACATGCCAAGCGAGTCCCAGCGCTATTCTCCTGATGGCAACTGAAACACTTCCCAAAGGAGGCATCTCAAGCCATGGATGGGCCTTCTGCCAAGCAAAGACTCAGCTCTGGGTTGCTTACTGGCAGCATTCTCATGAGGCTGCTTGTCCAAGGACACGGGAGAACAGAAGCTCCCAAGTTTGTCTCTTTTCAGTTTGGAGGTAGATGCAATGACATGGCCATTCCCCTTGACATGTCCCCACCTTCTACTGTCTGTTGGAGAAGTCCAAAACCCCCTCGTGCTGCTGCTGAGCCTGCCAGGCCCTGCTCCCCACAGTGAGAGCTCCTACCTCCCAGGGCACCTTCTCCTCCGGCACAGGAAAGCGGACAGTGTGAGACCCTGGATATAGGAGGTTTCGAGCAAGCACATGGTATGGGGGCTTCATCTCTTCAGTTCTCTCCTCCAGGTCAAACTCTTTCATTTCTGAGGTTTTGCTGGAGACTGCAAGGCAGACACAGAGAGCGAGATCCCACCACACTGAGTGCGGAGTCAAAGCGATATTGATGCTGTGGGCTGTGACTCTGCTGACTGGTGGCTGGCCACGAAAAGACTTGGAAATGGGCTTCACAGAGAGCTCCAAAGTGGGGAATTGAGGGTGAGAATGGCCACAGGACAGGCCGGACGATCTCACAGAGACCTCAGTTCTGTAGGTAGTCTGAGGGATGAGGTAGGTCAAGCATCTGTCACATGAGGTGGCCCCAAAACCTCCCATACCAAAGGAGCCCAGAGTCTCTGCTTTGCTGTTTAACACAGGGGCACGAGGGTTCGCTCTGCCCTGGTCACCAGGTGCAGAGTGGAGACTAGCTCTGCTTACCCAGGGGTGGCACGTCCTTGTCTAAACCAAAGCCATTCCCATGCAGAGCCTGCATCATCCAGTTCAAGGCTTTAGCACTCTGATGCATCTGTAAGGGATAGGAGAGGTCATCAACCCCTTCCCATACTGCCAGAACCAGCAGGCACTGGGGCACACAGACCTTTCCCTCTCAGCACTGCACTGCTCAGCTTTGGACTAGAAATTGCCAAGAAAGGTGTCTTTGGGAAAGGAGTGACACTCTGCCCTGATAGTTTTCTTTCACTGATGTAGTTCAGCTGACACTTGAACAACCTCATCTATCCAGGGCAGTTGTTCAACTTCTGTCTCACCTGCTCTTCCAAGGTGACCAGTCTCTGCTCCACGAGCCCTGTCCTCTTCACCCGATCCGAATTCAACAAGTCTGCGAGTACATCAACTCTGAAGGGGCAGCACAAAGAGGAGACTCCTTTGGAATTGGGTCTGGTGTCGGAGGCCAGAAGCCCACTCCATGTTAGTGCATCCCCATCCTCAGGGGTCCTGTGAGCATTCCCTCCCTTGCCTAAGTGCACAGCCATGATTACAACAGCCCAGAGTACCAGATTCTCTTTTCTGCCCAGGTTGCCCTTGGACAGGAGGACCCCCCTGCCTTGGGAGTGCTGGTACCTCTGTGCAATGTCTCGGATCTTCTGCTCCATGCTCTGCTTCTCCTGGCACTGCTGGTGCTGCAGGTAATTCTCCTTCAGGTACATTTCCCAGGAGAGGAGGGCAGCTTCTTCATTCTTCTCCAGCTTCTCTTCTGCCAGAGGAAGGGAATAGTGGTGCTCAGAGCAGGGAACTGTTCAGTCTCTGAGTATCTCGGGCCATGGTGCCACAGCCCAGAGGCCAATCCGTGGGCCTCGATGCACCACGCCATGAGTCAGGGAGGGAGTGAAGGAAGGGAGGAGAGATGTTGTTTCTCACTGAGCTGCTTGTGGCCTGTGGCTGGCCTGCGGAGCAGGATCCGCTCGACCACGAGCTGCAGGTGGTTGAGGAGGATGAAGGGGGGAGGCGCAGGAGGGCGGCCATGGTACTCCTCGATCAGATCGTGTCGCTGGAACTTCCAGATCTGGTCCGTGTGCTCCTGGACCTGCTGGAATGTGTAGCTGCGGAGGCAGAGCCTGGGCATCAGCCATGCTGTAAGAGCATACATCACACCTGTATGCTGTCACAGCTCCTACCCTCTCTTGCTGACCAGTTCTGACTCTATACTTCCCTCTGCCTACGAAGTGCCTCCAAGGCCCAGTCAGGATATCCCCAAGCCTCTCTTTGCACTCTCACAGCATGTGAGGCCCTGACCCTGCCTACAAGCAAAGCGAGCTTGATTAGGGCCATGGGGCCAGGTCTGACTCACTTGAACATGGCGATGAGGAGGTTCAGGAGAAGGATATTGGTGAAAAGCAGGTACAGGCACAGTAAGATGACCGTCAGCCACTCTGGGAAGATGGGCTCCTTGCTATCCTCATTGGTTTCTGGGCACTTGGGCTTGTAGGGGTCGGTCCCGTTAGGGCTGCATTGATCGATGTTAAAGTTGACCCCTGCAAGCGAGCACAGCACAACTCCACCACAGCCAGACCTCGTGGTATCTCAGAGCATGTTGTATCAACAGTAGCCAGTGGCAAGGGAGCTCAGCGCCTTGCAGAGCTTTTGGCAGCTGCCATGCACACTGGGTTTCTGAGCTTGACCTGCAATGTCTGTTCTGTCCCAAGTGCTCTGCTTATTTCCACCAGCTTTATAGCTGAATGAGATCAACTCATGCCAGCTGGCAATCTGCTCACATGACTTTGCCAATATGATATCTCAGCCAGTTGGGTAACTTCAGCCCCTGGGTTTTGGCATCACATGGATGCTCAGGATGTGCCAGATTAGGACTCCAGGTCCGTCATTACTCCCTCCTGGTCTCCTGCCTATGACACGCTTGGGGAGGACAGTCCTTTGTAGGACTCCTATGGGCAAGCAGAGCAGGAACTAGACAGACTGCAGGATGAGCATGGTACCCCTCAACCTTGTCACAGACCTACTCTGCTCATGCCACTCACATTGATAAGCAGGCATCGCTTACCATCAATGTAAGAGGGGATTTGCCCAAAGAT
>JAVCKT010026581.1:5852-35026 GCA_032273925.1 Rhynchotus rufescens | reverse complement strand
TGTTTCTCCGACTTCAGAAATGTATAAATCACTGATACTAGACAAACATGACCTGCAGTGATGCTCAGCAACTACCAATTTAGCCACTATTATGTAGAACACTTCTTTAGCTCCCAGGTTTCACTTAGGTTATTAGACTAAATACAAACTAACTATCAACTACAAGAACGACTCCATATACCTGAAACTGAGGAGTCAGGTTGTTGCCCCTTACATTATTAAAAGAGTTTGCTATTATTGATTAGTCTTTTTTTTTGCTTTTTTTTTTTTTTCCCGATTGAATTTCCTAATTTGTGTTAATATTCCAGAGATCTTGCTGCATCAAATTTTGGCAACTACAGGCAACTAAAAAGGCAACTATATTGTGGTATATTCTGATCTCAAAAACTAACCTCACTCATTCACCAGACCTGTGTCTTTCCCAGAGGGCCACAATGAAGGGTTTATTTGGTTCTGACCACAGACTTGACCCTGCAGCCTGAAAAAAAACTTTGCTGTGCCTTCAAACACGGCAAGAATAGGTATTAATTGCAATAAAAATCCATCATGTAAATAATGGATTGTTTTTATATTCCTCTACTGACTCAAACAGAGAGGATTTGATTCATCTCAGATGGAGCACCAGTCCTATATAAATAACCATAAACATCCTTTGGGAGATAAACTCGCAAAGTGTCTCAATGGAATAGCAGTCATATAAGGATAGTAAACATTTAACATGTAAGCTAACAAAAATATTTCTTTTCTATTATGAAATATCTGAAAGATCTTCTGAGATACATAAGCACATGTTAGTGTATTAGACAGTAAAGTACACGTGTAGCTAATTCAAGGTCTTACAGACTTCAGAGATTTTCAGTGTGTATTTTTGATAAACAAACTGTTTGCATATAGATTATTTTTTGAGAAGTAAAAATGAACAAATAGTTTTAGCATCATTACTGTATAACAAAGGATCAAAAAAAAATCTTAGCAATCATTAACTAAAATTAATAGTCCAAATGTGAAATCTCAAAGTTTTTCTCCTGATAATAGTACTTTTCTCCTTGCCCACCCACAAGGTCGGGAAGAACATCTACTGGATGAAGCGTTGAATGAATGCTAAAGCACACAAAAAAAAAATCTAACATCTCAGGCAGTTAAAAGGCGCTGAAAATTCCATTTGCATGCAGATTATTACATTGGTACAGGCACTAGCATTACCTTCTCCCAGATTTACATAACGTAGAAAAATGAACAGGTCCCTTCTTAAAGTTACTATTCTGAAATACACTCTGCTAATTATTCTCTCACAATAACAAGTTTGCAAAAAAAATCACCTTCCTAAATTTTTACTTCTTGTACGCTTCACTTTGCTTTTAAGTCCTTTTAACTTCTTATATTTGCATGGTTATTTGAAGGAAAAGGAGAAGAGTGAAAAACACATGTTGTAAATATATCAGTCATTATAAAAAGAAGAGACAGGCTAAACACTGGAGCCTGAGAATTCTTGCTAGAGTGCATTGTTTTATCCTACGTTTTTAATTTATTTTTTGTCTTCTAAAAGTCTTCCTGTTTAGTTTAAAATTAGGATGAGAAGGTGTAAATAAATACAAGCGACACTACTCCTTGAGCTACTTAATCATTAAAAAAAAAAAGTAATAGGGCCTCATGCTTATTTTACTGTTATGCTGCTGCAGTCACTCTGATTTTGCTATTGTACGATAGAAGGTTTTCCTAAATTCCCAGTGGGAGTGCTTTATATTTTAACTGTGGGTGATTTTAGCCTATAGCTCTACCATTCTATTACTTTCCTAGGACACTTGATCCATAACAAACCATTACACCACATGACTCTAACATCATGTTGTCATTTGGCTGTTTAAAACACCATTTCTTCCCTGCAACTTTGGCAAGCATGTCAGGAACTGTGTGCTAGTGTGAGAAGGAAACACAGCTGGTAGGTGGCCAAAACTTTGACCCTTTTTTTAGTATCACGACTAGTCTAATTGGGAAATATTATTATTAAGAAGGGACATCTACAGTTCTGAGATAAAATGGGAAAAAAAGAAAATAAGGAAAACTATGTCATTTGCTAGGATTCTTTTGTGTCACTCCAAATACCTGAATGATCATTTCCCCACAAAAGCACTTGTTAAAATTATTTCTCATTTTCCTCCCTGACTTGCACTCTGACAGCAGAAATCAAATTTGACAACTGTCCTTAGCATTCCCAACCCTAGCTGCCCTCCCTCGAGCTTCCTGTATACCATCATCTCTACCCCAAGAATGTGACTTTCCAAATGACTTCAGCAGTAAACTTTGATAAAGGGAAATGTTCTCACCTAAAATTGCAGTTGGCACAAATGGATCTGTCATACATCATAAGCAGGTCAATGCAGGAAAGGTAAAAAGAGAGAGAACAGTAAATGATTGATAAATATTCCCCAGTTTTCTCGAAGAAAGCTACTGTAAGCAACTGCTTACATGTATTAATTATCTGCGACAAAGAGCATTGGAACATAAATTTAGACAGTTTTATTATATATAAAGGACTATGCAGGGATGAAAGAGACAAAAATAAATGGTTACCTGGGTAATAAGAATTAGGCACCGTTGTGCTCAGTGTGTTAGTTTTCATTGTAAAGGAGGACGGTGAAGACACAGCTGGAAAGAGAAAGGAAGCTGGTTAGAGGCAGGGAAGTGGCCACCGGGCTGGGGGACACAGGTGGGTGGCACTGCCTTGGCCTGGAGCCCCTTGGGCTGGGGCTGCAGCACTGCCAAGGCCGCGGGAACACCAGGCGCCTCTCCTGAGGAACAGGGCCCACGGAATTTGATCGGCTCCCTAGGAAGACAAGTCATCCGACAAAATATTTTGATCAATGGTGACAAATATTTCTCAAACCACGCGATTAGACTGAATACTGATCCCTAAATACAGACATCACGGTGACGACAGGTGCTTTGGCAGGAGCTCTGATCATTAGCAAATTTACCTAATAATCCTGCAAACGCTGTGTGCAAATATTTTCCTATAGTTCACTTGTCTTCTACTGTTTTTTGATTTGTTCAGACAGTTGCTATTATGCCCTGTATATTATTCTTCGTTTAACAACAGTTTCCAGGCAGTGATACATAGACTAATGCTGGCTTTGGTATTCAATGTTTTAACCATTTGTAAAAGCTATGGGAAAGCACAATGAAACAAATTAAGCTCAATTAGTTCCTTGGTATGCAAAGATCACATGAATTACCATTATAAACACAGACATATTCAGCAAGTAAGAGAAAGCTAATCACAAAGTTACTAGACAAGGCTCAGCCAAACAGTCATTAAAGGTTTTTAAGCAAAGCTTATTGCAAATTCAACCTTAGTTGCTGTAGTTCTGATTACCTACACAGCTCAAACTCAGAGCTGTGAATTTAAGGATATTCTGGATACCAACGGACAGACTAACAGGAAAACAACAGCAATAGAGAGATGACAGGATCTGCTGGATGGGTAGGTCTAAGATTAGTCCTGCTACCTTTAATCCCTCTTTCTTCCTTAACCTTCCAGGGCATTTGGTTAGCAGCCCCTTTTAAGATGTAAGTATGGAAAAATAATTTTAAATGATGCTGAGAATTATTTATCCTATAGGTAAATCTATTATTCCTTTGATTATGCCTGCTGAATCTCTAGGTGGAGAGGTCAGAGTGGTGTTTCTTCTGGGTGCCCACACAAAGCGGGGTTGTGGCAAGGGCTGCTGCAGCTGCTAAAACCGCATTGCAGCCGCAACAAGGGGCAAAGACACTGGACTGAGGACCACGTGAGGATGACTGCAGATGAAGTCAGACTGGATGGTCTCCTCACCAACGAAGCCACCTCATTTACTGCGATGGGATAACTCTGAGCAGAAAGGCAGCCCAGATTCTGAAAGATCTGTTTCAAAGCAAGTGCAAAAGTGACTCAGATGCAAATTAACATTTGCAAATTCTCAGCCTAAGCTGACGAGGGAAGCCTTGATTGTATAAACCTCACCGAAAGCGTTTCTACAATAGAGCTCTTTAAAGATAAATTCTTAAGCCTGTTATTAAAGAGTGGGAACTGGCTCTTGCATTCTGTTAGTACTTGAAACAAAATTCAATCTTTCATGAATTCCGAAGCTCTTCAAAAACACTGGTATGCAAGAAAAACTGTGCTTGGTTCAGAATTGCAAAGAAATAAAAATATTGTGTGAACATGTTGATTTTTTGTTTGTTTGTTTTTAGCAATTATAAAAAACATATTGCATTCCTAGCTCAAGTTTAACCCTCTGGAGGCAGCAAGTTCTTGAGTCGCTCTAATACCAGAAATATTACATCTCAAATTTTACTTATTTTTAGGATAGACCCCAAAAGACCTCGAATATTACAGTATCTCTTATGAAAATTGCAGATGGGATAATTCCACTGATTCTTGCTTTGCACAAGCAAGAGAAAGAGCACCACCTAGAATGGGACATAACAAGACAATGGGATCACCATTATTAAGTTATGACATTCCAAAATAAATTGTGCCTACAAAAAACACCAACAAAACAAAACAAAGAAAAAAAAGAGGGGGAAGCAGCTGAAGGACTTGGGACAGGGTGGAAGATATAAAACTTTTAACATCACAGAGACTGGGGAAAGGTAAAACTACATCTGTTCCAGTAATGTCTTTGCTCTTCTACAGAAGAAAAGGACAGACAAAAAAAAGCTCAATTATCCTTATTATTTTTAAAGAAGTCTATTCTTGATGTCTGACTCTCTTGCTCATGAGAATATACACTGTAATGTACTGCACAGTGGGAGACTCTGGGTCCTATGGATTTTCCATGGCTGAGTAATAAAGAATATTTTAAAAAATCATTTGCACCCTCCTTCCACCTTACAAAAGAAAAGAGAAGAAAGAAAACTTACATCTCCCATTCAGATTGTGCGTGTCCATGAAAGAGAAAGCTTCGTCACAGTTGGTGCCTTGCTCCGCGTAGCTTTTATCCATTGAATTCACCATCACTGTCATCTCCTGCCGTGTGCTGCTCAATGTCTCTTTCCGCTTTTTAGCCAATTTTCTTAAGAAATGAACGTTGAGATGAGAACAAAACAACAACAACACACACAAAAAAACACAGAAGTCAGTGAGCAGACATGGTTTTAGAGCAGCATTACAGCTTGTAGCTCTGTTACTAACATATTTACAGTTACTCCTGTTTTCCAGAAACCTCGACTGATATCACACATCATGGCATAAATTAAGAGCTGATAATCAAGGGGCAGTTGCCAGTACCCTGACTTATGTTGAGCACCTTAATCCTTGCTTGGGGAACACCCCTGAATTAAAACAGAATACCTGCATGCTAAGGTGCTCCAAGCTGCTGTACCAGAGGCTAAACTTGATGAAATGGGTTTTACTTAAGAAAATTTTACTTAATTTAATCAGATTTTAATTTACTTAATCAGATTTTACTTAATAACATGACAGGAGACAAGATTTTGCTGCAACTGATAAACCAGTAACAATTTTCCCTCCACATTTGCCAGATCTGTTTGAGTTGCTTCATTCAGACAGCAAACACAGCTAATTGGTTTGCATCACCCTATACACTCCACATTGGCCCCCTGGACCCATGGGACAACCACATGCATTTCTATAGACAATTTTCCATCACTTTTGTCTTGATTTCAGTGGGTTTAAGTCTCAGGAGTGGAGTTGCTGCTCAGCTCGAGTGGTCTCAGTGTCCAAGCCAGGATCCTCCTTGTGAGGCTTTTACTGCAGCAGGGCTTCCCGAAGCCGCAGCACCGCTGCGGACACACGCACCTCTCCTTGCCAGACCTGTCTCCTTCTGCCTAGCCTAAAATCTCACTCAGTGCCCCCACATCCAGGCTGTGCAGCTGTGTGTTATTGCAAAATAACATGGCCCAGAGAGACCTCTTCATTCTTCCTTCCCCGTGGGAAGGACCTATGGGGCATCCATGATTCTTGACAAATACTGGGATCCACAACCATTTTACTTCTCTCCTCAGCCTGCAACTCTGCCTTAGACTAAAACTTTCTCTAAGGTCTTGCCTACAGTTTTCATCTAAGTTTTCCAGATTCCCTCTGCGTAACATCTTTAAATGTATGGCTTCTACACAGAAATAAGTGTGCCACAGACACACTCATTATCTCATATCTCGGGTAATTCAATACTCAGTGAAAAATGTAATGCGCCAGCTCATATTCATCCAGAAGGGTCTTTCATACATCTTCAAAAAAAAAAAAAAAATAGAGGCTTATTATATCATCTATGCTTCCTTCCACTTGCTCTTTTCCTACTGCATCAGGCATAACCAACGTGTGCTAAATCTCAAAACCTTTCTCTTTGTTAACTTCCATTTGGTAAAAAAAAAAGTGATTTCCACCACTGATGAAACAATTTGATACCAGCCACCATTAGATTTTCAAACGGGCAAGTGTGCTTAGCTTTTCAAACAAGCACATGCTGGCCTCCCCTCGGGCTGTCAGCAGTGCACGGGAAGAGCTTTCCACAAATTCCTACGGATTGCTGACAATATTGCCAAATTGGCAATATTTGGCAAAATATTGCCAAACGGATTGCAGACACGATTGCCAAAGCACTGGTGCTACTGCCTGCTTTGCTGAGCAATATTGCCTAAAAGTCTCCTTGCGCTCCCCATCTACCTGCCTGTCGCCTCTTATCTTACATTTAAATAATAAGCTATTTGTGAAGGAGCTATGGCGTGTTCTGGCTACATAATACTGAGCTCAGCTGCATCTTAGGCCATGACTAAAGCTCTAAAGCCTCTGATATTAAACTCACCTTATGCTCAGTAGTAATAAGTGTGGGGCACTGTATTAGTGTTATGTGCACACCAACATAGATATTAAGGGCCACATCTGCCTCTCAATAAACTGTTGGATTGCAATTCTGCCTGCGGGGCCCTGTCCACATGTTCTTAAATGTTGGAACTGCCTTAACAACCTGACCCAGTAACAGCTCCGAGCTCTGGAGCCACCTGTGCTGCCTTGAGCCAGCACGAAGGCACCCTATGTTGCAACCAATGCAGGGAAGAGGAGCTTTTATGGCCAGTTGATACCACTTAGTGGATGGCAGTCACTTCTGGTTGTGGGCCTCTGTCTTACATTAAACATTTGGGTATTTTAGGTATTTTTTTAAAAAAACATCATAAATGCTCATTATTAGGGATTTACAAACTTACTATTGGTAATATTACAGCACAACTAAGAAAATCTAATATTTTGTTAAGATAATAACCAATAACATGCCATATCCTTCCTGTTGATTAAGTTTAACCAATAATTTTTTCATTCCTTTTATCTTTGGTAGACAGTAAGAACAACCTGCACTAAACAGAGGTTTTGTTTCTGAGTTTCAATTTAATTAACATTTAAAGACATCACGTGAAAGAGCTGGTTCACTTTCTAGACTTGATAACAAAACTGATGCTTCCCTATTCCCTAGTGTATAAAAGCAGAAGGGACCATTACATAATTCGAGCTCTTAAATATGAGACAGTCAAATTCATGAAGTACCCCTAGCCAAACAAAACATTTGTTTTGTTTTAGGCCAGAGTCAGCTGCAAAGTCACCAATTATCAATCCGTTTGAATATTTTATGCTCATTATACTGCAAAATGCTCCTTTTAGATGCCACTTATAGCAGCAAAAGGCTGCTGCAGCGACGCCCCTTTCCCCATCTGTGACCTGCGAGGAGTCTCTCTACCCGCAGCTGCTGCCGAGGCCACAAGCTCCGCGTTTTCTCCAAGATCTCACGTTTGAAGAGCACACTGACAAGCAGAAAACAACTCCTTCTCAGGAGAAATTCCAAGGAAAGTTACTAGGAGAATTGCTGGGAGCGCCGTTACAGCGATACGGATGCACACCTGAAAATGCACAACATGGTGCAACACACGAGCGCTGCCTGCCAGCGGGATTACACAGCACGACACGCTCTGTGCGAGTACCGCAGGCACCGGCTGGGGCAGGGAATCATCTTTCCTTTGCAGAGCTACCAGCACCTTCCTCAGCAACGCCAGCATCACGAAGCGTTTCACATCAGGCCAGGTGGTTTTCTTGAAGAAGTTGCACTAACATTGCCTCATTTCCTTCGTTTTTGGG
Organism: Rhynchotus rufescens; assembly: GCA_032273925.1. Taxonomy (NCBI): domain Eukaryota; kingdom Metazoa; phylum Chordata; class Aves; order Tinamiformes; family Tinamidae; genus Rhynchotus; species Rhynchotus rufescens. The sequence continues at coordinate 26,904 of JAVCKT010026581.1, read as the reverse complement.
TTTTAGCCCATAAGCGAGCTGCAGCAGATTGTTTTTTACGGCAGGAACAACTGTACAGTGCTTCTCAATCTGAAGCTAATGCTGGAAATGGGTCTTGTGGGAAAACTTCAGATCCTTCTTGCAGGAAGAGAAAAAGCCCAGCCAGACTTCTGTTCCAGGAACAAAAACACCCACTGGACCCAGGCAAGTAAACCTGAGATGAAAGTAACATTTGCTGCATCCCTAGTTCTCAGATATCGCTTAGCATTGGAGACTTTGCAATTCTTCCATTCCTTGGACGTCTCTAAGCTATTCACATTTTAAGAAACACACAAAACCGTGGGGTTTCACACCACCATCATTTGAAGAAATCGTGGATAAAAGGATTTCACTCTGGGATGCAATTCTTCATGTAAGGAAAGCAAAAAGGACCAACTAACTACTCAAACAGGGGTACCATGAGGAAAGGGTAAATACTACACAAGTCTCAAAAAAGCCCTTATCTTCAGAGCAGCAGTCTGAAGAAAAACGAGGAATTGTTGCCATTTTATGACACAGGAAATTGTGAAATGTCATCAGATACAATGGTAACAATACAGTAAAAAGCAGAGTGGACGACCACAAAGACTCCCCCCCAGAACTTTGTGTGGGATTTAGGGTATTCTTTACTCCATTCCATTGCCAGTAGTACTATAACCAGCCTAAGATGATAATAAGCTAAGGTTATATTTATTCTTTTAATTAATCTTGCCTTTTTTTTTTTTTTTTTTTTTTTAACAGACTGTACATACTTTATTTGCTTTCCTAGGACTTAGATCTTTTTTTTGCAGTGTTTATCCACTATTTACTTATGGTATACCAAGTAAGATTAATTAACCCAGAAATTAATTACTTCACTGATCTACTTTGGCTGTCAATACTATGCTGAAGAAACACCCCATAATTACTTTTGGGAGAATACTCTAACATCTCAAGTATCTCAAATCGCCCAAAGAACAGCAGTGACTCAGGGACGCTCAGTCTGAAGACATCGTTTAATAAAAGCTCTCCACAAGAAGCACACAGGAAAGACTGCTAATGTAACTGACTCAGTTGCTGGTTATTGTATTTTTTTTAATTTTACTTGTTCTGTTGTAATTATTTTTGCTTTAAAGGCAAAATGATCCTTGTTAATAACTGTGACTGCTCTCCTGTCTTCATTAATGGTTTCTCTAAGAGATAAAAAGGCACTTTAGAAATCATGAGAATTACATGTGTGAGCTGGAGTTCCCAGCTATTCTGCCACCTCTGCCTTTGAATACACGTTGGTAACTCTGGGCACAATTCTGCCCTGCATTAAGAAGCTCAAAATTCAGAATAACCATCCAGGTTATTCTCCTGAACCCTTAACACACCCTAAACGCTGTAAAACTCCTCATCTATCCTTTATTATCCTTTATTATGCTTTATAATTACTATCTTTAATTGTTGGAAGGTGCCCTCGGGTAGAAAAAAAGGTTTAGAAATCTGACTGTTTAATCCAATTCAAGCAAAATGCCAAAGATTTTTAGGCATTATTCAATAACTTTAATTTTAAGTAATAAATGTTTTTATTCTGCTTTACATTGCTTAGCAGAGAGCCCTTTCCATCTGCCCCGAATGGATGGAGACAGAAGTAGGAAGCAATTGAAATCAAGTGAAGAAGCAAAATAGAAATAATATGATAGCAGTGATAGTGAAGTTCTGCTCATGGCAAACTTATGTTGCTCAATTCCACTTTTATATACTTTACATCTAAATGTAATGTGCTCAAAAAATCCAATTTCACAGTGACATTAAACTGTGTACTGTCAATACCCTATCAGACAGGAAATAAAGTTAGGAGAAATATTTTTAAAGGCACTACATTCTGCAGCAAGAGCAGTGAATAGTTTCTAAAACACTTTACAAGTTTCCCTCACTTCAGGAAATCATCATTTCTGAAGACAACCATGGGGAAAGTAATTGTCAAGAAAATTAAAAAAGAAACAAGATAGGATCCTGCTGAATTGCGCTGATACTTGCTTAGGGTCTCTTTGCATGTAAGCCTGCGTTAGATTATGAAAATATCTTTTTTTTTTTCCCAAGAAAAGTTCAATATATATTTTATATTGATGTTGCAACAAAGGAAAGCTACATCATTATGGGAGAGACTGGCAGAACTGGCCAAGTTTTGATGACAGCCCTTGGTGCATCAGGCCTTTTACCTGACTTTACACAGAGGTGCCTCTTACTCTATTTGGAGTGGGTGGGTGGGAGTGAAGAAGGAAGATCAATAAAAGGTGTGCGGGGGTTCATTTAACTAACAGAGTTATAACAATTGAATCTGAAATAAAAGCAGACTTTTTAAATGAAGCTTGAACTTAATGAAAATGGTGTTGATTTTAGCACAAAGACAATTTTGGCTCTCTTTTCTTGTGTTTTTACTGGTCACCTACCACACAGTCATCTTCAGGGGCCCTGATGACAAAAGATACAAAGAAGGCAGAGATACTGAATGCCTTCCTTGTGTCTGTATTTACTGCCAAGGTCAGCCTTCTGAAATCCCAGCTCAGGGAGAAAGTCTGTGGAAAGAAAGACTGAAGGAGGTGAAGGAAGATTGGGTTATGGATCATTTAAATAAACTTCCCACCCCTAAGGCCATGGATCCTGATGGGCTGCACCCAGGAGCGCTGAGGGATCAGGCAGATGTTACTGCCTGAATTTGAGGAAAAACTTCTTTATTGGGGAAGCGACGGAGCACTGGAGCAGCCTGTCCAGAGATGTTGTGGAGTCTCCTTCCTTGAAGATACTCATAAGGACACAGCCTCAGGCAACATGCTGTAACTGAGCCTCCTTGAAGGGGTGGTTTGACTAGGCGATCTCCAGAGATCTCTTCTAACCTCACTCATTCTGTGATTCTTTCATCTTTTTGCACTTTGTTTTTATTAGTAGATTGGTTCATTAGCATCACAGGAGATCAAGTTACATAGAAAAACATTGCTTGCTCATGTTACATCTTTAAAATATTTTTTGGGACCTCACAAGTAATATGTGGCATGACTAAAGACCAATGAATCAGAAGTAAAAAAGAAAATGTGGAGGGGAATGGGATAAGAAAAGGAAAAGTCTGGAAAAAAATGAGAGACAGCCACAGTCACACACATACAGCAAGATCCTCTATGCTTTCTCCTACATGTTCTTTCTGTGGTACTCAACACTTGTTTGAGACTTGTTTACAATGCCCTAATCAAAAACTGTTCCTTTGTTTCCTAACTTCTGCTTGCATCAGCTCTACAACAGGCCCTCTGTATTTCTGGAAGTGAGGGAAATAAAACTAAAACCAAGGACATCTGAGGTCAAAGGAGGCTTTTGACAGACTTTGTTTAATTGCTAGAGCAGTACTGAGTGGGAACACTGGTGAACAACCAGCTCTCAGGAAGAGTACAAACTGGAGCTATGGGGCATATCAGATTAGCAAAGTGACATCTATTTGAAAGGGGTTGATTCTTGTCTTAGGTCACAGAGAAAAATAATTTTATGGTCATGGTTTAGTTCTTGCTTGTCCACCTAGGAAGACCTCAATGCATTTTAGCATGACTGACAGGCTGTTCAAGAAAGGCCTTGGGCTACAACAGGAAAAAGAATTTGAGGAGCTTTGGCAGATCTGTATGTCTGTAAAGCTCTTGGCTGCACTGTTTCTGGCTCAAGCCAGTCCCTGATCTTGGTCCTTAGAGAGATTTACCCATATGCTTATAAATAATCAGATAAGACAACCTCGAATGGAAAAAAGAAAAAAGTAATGAGATGTGAGCAGTGATATCTTTCCAAAGTGATCACCATCTAACTAGGATCAGGACCTTGATTACAGTAAAAAACAGATCAGGCAACAAAATCTGCCAACTGAACAATCTGAGAAAGGAGAAACGAGCACCTTCCTTCTACTCAGGGTGCGGAAGCTGCTGCTTCCTACCTTCCCCGTGGCTTCCTGCCTTCCTCGGTGGAGCCAGACTCCGCAGGCGGAGCGAAGGGACAAGACACAACAGACAGAAGTGGCCACTGAAGAAATTCCCACCAGACAATAGGAAAAAAGGTTCACCGCCAGAGTAGTCAACAATATTCTGTGATTTCTCGCTAAATGCTTCAGTAATAAGGCTTTGCAAACCACAGCGATTCAAAGGATTATGGCTTTGAACACAATCCTAAGCTGTGCCCATCTTTTCTTTGGAAGTCCTTCTTGTGAGGTTCACAGACTAACCAAGGGATAACAGCAAGAAACTTACATGCAGAGAAATAATGAAGATGATGTTAAATACAGATTCCCTCTGTTATTTTATTTACTTTTTTTGGTCACTTTTTATGCAACATGTTCCAAGCCACCTTTCTAACTTGACAACCAAAGCTTGTATAAATATTTTTGCCAGTATTTTTCACTGGAAAACTAATTTTATTAAAATTGACCTGCAACACAACAATGTGACCTTTTTCCAAGAAAACAAACATTATTAAAAAATAAAAAACTTAAACATGTTTTTTTTCACTTTAGGAAAGATAAAATGATGCATTTGCTATTGTGATTTTTTATATTAATTAATATTAATTAATTTTTATATTAATTTCTACTATGTTAATTGTAAATAAACATAGTATGATACTACATTATTTTATATGCTTTCTACTATGTTATTTTAACTTCACTGAGGTGAAGTGTTTGGAGTTTCTGAACAGATTCTTTTCTGAAATGTATGTTCACAGGAAAAATTCCACACCTGACCTTTCCATTTGACTGAGAATATTTCATTCATTCTACTAGGTAACTGTATTAAAAACCAATATATGAAAATTTACAAAGAGACTTGAGCTTTCTCTTTTGTTAGCATATATGTCATTTTACTTAGCTACAGTTAATAATAATACCTGGATTCTTTTGTATGCAAATAAATACACGTATGCAATTTCATTTTAAGAGATAACACATAAAAGAAACAATAGAAAGGAATGAAAAATGGGGATGTCATATCAGGCTTACAGAGAGATGCATTTCTTTCATAACATTATGCAGGATGAGTACTAAGGCTGTGCACATGGATACCATATTCATAACATCTTGTTTAAAAAATATACTTTGCATTTGACATTGCAAGAATCTCCCTCTCTATCTTTGCTTTTTCTGCCTCCTCCCCACAGTATTATCCGATGAGCTGAATAAAGAAATAAATAGACAACACCGGGACCCGCTCAGAAGGGGTAGGTGTGTGATGTTCAGTGCCAGACACCACGAGCATGAAAGCATTTCACAGAAATACATTCACGGCAGATTTGCAAATTCTCTTCCTGAAGCTACTTATCATTTCAGAACAGGCTGGCTAGGGATGGAAGCGAACCCCTCCGTACCCTGGAGAGGCAGTGCCAGGTACAGCCTCAAGCACCTCGGGCCAGGAGGTGCCCAGGTTTCCTTTGCTTTCCCACACCTAGACAGGAGGTGCTTGGTGGATGCAAACTTGTTCTGGGATAATTTTCCCCATACTAAATTTTCCCTATGTTTTTAGAGGTGTTCTCAGTGTGAGCAATCACGGGGCTCTATGACAGAGACATCTGTTATGGACTCGGGGTGTTTTGGCATCCTCTCTGCCCACTAGCCCACCTCTTGGGAGATGTGTTGTGGCATCCCACACTCCTTAACAAACCAATGGATGTACTTCATCCTTCGTTAGAAGGATGCAATTCCTTCCACAAGCAAAAACTCCTACACCCACAGAGTATCGCTACCTGAGGCCCAGCTGGGCATGGGATGAGTGTTTTCCATATAAAATACCTTGGAGCTTTCACTAGAAGATAAGAAATCTGGTCTTCCAAATCCCAAGGAAGGAAGCAGATTCCAGCCTCCTCTGCAGGCTCACTGACTGCTTCTAGGCTTGCAGAAGTTCAGGTAAAAGTAATAGTGACAGTTTTAAATACAGAGAATATTCTTCTCTCAAGGAAATTTAGATGTCTCCATAGACCTCTCTCTCACACTGGACAGAAACTAAGGTATCTGCCTTCAGTGTAATAACATAAAGTCAAAAGAAATTGTCTAAAGCACTCCTAAACATTCCAAATGGAAATTCCCTTCAGTATATTTGGCACTTAAGTTCAGGCAGTGGTGTTACGCAAAACCCAGAGCACAGGTTTTGGTAGTTATAACCTGTATGACTTACTCATTGCTTGCTGCTCACTAGTAAGAGTCAAAAGTGGTCAGAGGTTTTTTGCTGATGAAAAAATTCCCTTATCCCAGTACAGAGGTTCCAGTACACAGAGAAGCAGCCAGCCCCGGCTCCCTGCACTGCCGGCAGCCAGAGATACGTTTGCCTTTCCTGGCATCCTGCCTTTTTCCCAGGACAACCTTCCTGCCCGCTCTGACTCCTGACCACAGTCAGTCCCGTCCTAAGCGCCTCCCGATGAGCTCCGCGCTGACCCAACTGCCCGTTTTTAACCAGCCATTTACAGCAGTCTGCCTTTCCTCTCCTCCCCAAGAGAGGCTTATCTCACCAAAAGCCACCGACTAACACCCAGAACGGGCAATACCCAGTCACGTCAGAAGGGCAGCCCAGGCCTCATGTTTCCCCATGGCACGTGCACCGTATGGCCCTTATGGCACGTGCACCTTATGGCCCTTATGGTACGTGCACCTTATGGCCCGTGCTCGGCGTGAACTCACCACGAAATGGTTCTGGGGAGGCAGCTGGCAGCAGCTGGACAGCAGCGTTACTTCTTACACGAGTTGAAACAGAAAAGGGAGATTACTGCATTCATCCAACAGCAGAAATAATTTCAGTGGGAAATCCCACTGAATCTCTGTTTCTAAATGGAGAATTGATCCAGGTAACAGAAGCTCTGCATTTTGATCACCAGTGCAACCAGCAAATCAAGCTTTCCATGACGTAGTGTCTTGTGTCTGCTTCCACATTATTCCCAGGTCTCCACTGGGTGCCCAGCACTTGCTCCCCACCTTATCCCAGATACCCCTCCTGTCTGTAACACTCAGTAAGGAGCATCAGTTGCTGGACAGCAGTGAAGCTAAAAACGTACTGAAACTTTAACAGCCTCCAAATACCTGTAACTTCTCTTTATAATGTGAGCCAAAAGACGTGCAGTATCCCCTTAGCATCTCACCGGGACAATGATTCAAACAACCTTGTGGCTCCCCATTTAGCAAAGAGCTTGGAAAGTATTTCACAGTAGAAATATAGTAGAAATATAAAGATATATAGTAGAAATATAAAGATGCTATATGACGTGTATTTGCTTAATGCTTAGAAAGATTCTGATCCTAGTAACTTTGGTGGGATGTCATCCTGCACACAAAATTAAACATGCTTTAAGTTTGCCAAACCGAGGGCAAATGCATTGGCTTGCAATTGCTGAAGGTGGTTAGGGGCTTTAAACGGATGGATAGGCAGACAAATGTCAGCTGCATTTTTATTTCAAATAAATCCATGACCGGCTTAGGAGTCATCTCAGTGCTTCCCTGCCACTAAACTAGAACATAAGTAACGGGGAGAGTAACTTCTGTAATCGTATCTAAAGAACTAGTTTGCATGCATAGGCACTTCTGAATTATTTTGATCTGCTTCTTGGCAATAACGTGTTTTATTACTTGCTGGTACTGCTACACCACACAGGTTGAGTCATTAAGAAGGAGGAGGTAAAAATAAAAAGGAAACTCTGCTTGGTTTCTGTGTGCCACCACCACACTCTTTCTACTGGTTTTAGGAAGAAAAAAAAAAGAGAGGGTGTAATGGTTAATCTATTGTTTATTCAAAACCACTAACAGAAGTTAATAGACAGTTATAAACTAATTGAGTGCGTCTGTAGTGCTATCTCCTCATTCATCTCGCTTATTCAATTTAGCTCTGTTAGTGTTCCATATGGTACAGTGCCCCCGCTGCCTGCAACAGTCATTCATTGCAAAAAAAAACCCCTCTAACAACAGGAAGCTAATAGTTTAACTGTTCCCCTAAATTTGTTTGACAAAACTGACATTTAGTACGCCATGTCACGTTGTCACTAATCTGCAGTTTACCCTTAGGCTGGCAGTGGATGCTCATTTTATTTACCTCTCATAGTTAAAAGCGTAATTAATATTCCACTCTGAAACAAAGATTAGAGATTTGACAAACATTGCAATTTAAATTCTCCATTATAGCAAACATTAAAATCAAACATCTTCCACACGCGCCATTGCTTAAAGGACACGTGTAGCTGTAATTTAACTTTTTAGTTTTTAATACCACAAACTAATTTCTGCTGTCAGTTTAATGAGCTGGAAAACACAAATCTTGCTGCTCTCTGTGTGCACAGGCTGGGAGAGTTAAGCTTTAGAGAGCCTGAACCAGTTTGCTTCACAGTGCCTTGGTCAAAACCCCCACATTACTGCGAGGTAGCGGCATCTAAAAAAAGAAAACTCTTAACAGACTTCTTTTTTAACAGTGAGCTTCAATACGCACAAATGCTCCAAGAACAGAAACACTGTGACACCACAGCAGTTTCCTCTCCTCAACTGCTGCAGCAAGTGCTGAAGAACTCCAGACGTGGTGGTCTAGGCCGCGACTTGCCCATAGGGCCAAGCCTGGTGACATGTCCCACTCCTCGGGCCCTTTATGTCTCACTCCGTGCTGAGCGGGGACCAAGACACCGTGTCACCCCCCTGGGCTGAGCGGGGACCAAGACACCGTGTCACCCACCCTGGGCTGAGCGGGGACCAAGACACCGTGTTACCCCCTGGGCTGAGCGGGGACCAAGACACCGTGTTACCCCCTGGGCCCTGGCTGGGGGCAGATGCATCTGCAGCGACCGGTCAGGCGGGGCAGGGGGCTCGGCTGGGCCGTGCCTCACGCTCCCCGTTCCCCGCTCCAGCCTTGGCTTAGGGCCCGTGCGTTTTGAGCTGGGAACGGCAGCTCCAGGGGCTGCCGGGTGCTCTGTGCTCCGCAGCTGAGGCATGGGGGCCCGCGACAACCAGCAGCCGTGTTCCCAAACCAGTAACGAGGGGGCGGCTCGCGGGGAATTCAGTGCCTGCCGCTTGGGCGCGCGCTGCCTCCCGCCGCATTCCGGCTCCATACATCCCCTGTGACTGATCGGAGCCATTACCACGGAGAGCACCTCTAGGCAACCTCGCCGGCTCATTTAGCACGGAAGCCTGGAATTATCTCCGCTGTAACAAATGTGTGTGCGAACGCGTGTGTTTTGCAGACATACATCAGGGAATTCTTTTTTCTTTTTTTTTTCCCAAGCGGTTCTCTTCGCAGCAGCACTTAGGATGCCAAAAAAATAAAAACAGGAGAGAGGCACGAACTCCACAAAGCGGCTGCTGTTACTCTCCTCTCAATCCATCGTACGCGGTAACCCACTGCCTCCTGACTCCTTCACAAGACTTCATTAGTCACTGCCAACTTCAATCTGCTTCCGTTATTTTACATGCAGCTCCCAAAGGAAAAGCGCTCTCCCTGCGGATCACAGGCTAAACTGAAGATAAGCGGGCTCATTTGATAGCACATCAAGCTGGCTTGTCTTGAGTCGCACGAGCAGCACGGGCCGGGAAGAGCATCTGCAAATACTATTAACCCTGACACAACACGCACGTGAGAAACACTCTGCTAAAACTGGGTCTCCAGAATAGGCTGCAATTCAGATTTTAGATGCAAGGAGGTTACTACAAGCACAATTATTTCTCTTTTCTGAGAGATATTTTCTCTTTCATAAAGTGTGTTTGCTTACAAAAATGGCCTTAAGAGTGGTATTACACTTCAAGGAAGTGCTGCTTGGCTCAGGTACAGGCTGAGATTCTGTGTGAACAAATGTCCCTGTTGAGAGCAAATATTGGAAGAGGTTACAGTATTTGAATTGAAGGATATTTAGATTTTTATTTTACTCAAAATGAGAAGTAGTTTATGAAAATGTATAAATCAGGAGATAATCAGCAGAGTCACAAAGGTCAGAATCACAGCTGCTGATAAAGGCAATCTCATTATTCATAATGCAACCATGGCCATATTGGATTAGACCCGAGCCCAGGTACTCTAATATCCTGTTTCTGCGAATAGCCAGTACCAGATGTTTTGTGGAATATATAAGGGATACCGTAAAAGGCAGATGTGAAGAAAAAAAAGAAGTTTCTGAATGCCTAATGGGAAGAACTTAAATTTTGAAATAGGAAGTTTTACACCCTTCCAGAGTGCTTTTTAGAAGCATTTCAACTTAGCATTTTAACTCTTTTAACTCTGCATATCCTTCAAATCCAGCAAAATGCCCAATTTGCCTTTGAATTTTACCATAATCTTAGCCCAAACAGCACCCAATGACAATGAATTTCCTAGTCTTACTATATGTTTTGATGGAGTATTCTCTATTTTACATTTATATTAATTTCAAAATCTCTTCCTTTAGTGCTTGTATTAGCTGACTTATAGAGCACAAGAATTCCTGGAACTATCCACCACTTCCTATTTACTTTTACTGTATCATCTCTTTTATTGTCTTCACTAAGTGGCCAAACCTCAGTCTTTGAATCTCTGCCTTTTCTTTCTGTAGTTATTTTCAGTGCCTGGCTCTCCAACTTCTCTCCCTCTTCAAAACTCTCAGACGACGCCTAGCCAAACTGAGACCAATTCTGGAGTTGTACAACTGTATTGCACAACTGCCTCTTGTAGCTTGAATTTTTTCACTACTTCATGCTAGCTCAAATTCTTTCCCTTCCTTATGAGGTCAATTCTGGTTGGTTTTTTTTCTGAAATGGTCTATCAACAAAGGCTGGATTTTGTAAGAGCACTTTAAGAGATAAATATCCACTGTGGACACTGAATTTCTCTCCAAATCTCAGGCAGCAATGCTTGACTCAACTGTTAGATCTGAGTCTTCCAGCTAACTGGACAGCCAAGTTGGCCTTCAAAGGAAAGTGAAGGGACACAGACTACGCTGGTAGCCCTCACGTGCAATTTGTCTGCTCTGTTGGCTCAGCCTTAGCCTCACCAGAGAAAGGAGGGACTTCCTCCCTCGGGACCTTCAGAATGACACAAAATCCACTAAATCCTCAGGATACCAAACTGTGAACGCCCTCCTGATAAAGGAGAAAATGAGAAAGGCAGACCTTCATTTGGAAAGGCTAACAAGCACAGAGGCTATGCTCCCAGGTTTCTTACTCGTGTCAAAGCTGAAGTCCAGTGTTTGCTTTCCCTTGGAGTGAGGGACTTGTGAAGATCTGTTACGTATCTGTGGCCGGCATGGAGATCACAAGGTTTTCTATAAACCAGAGCTGCTTTGTCTGTTGGCCAAGTAAAGTCTGCCCTAAGGGTCAGTCTAGCAGACTTCAAATGTGAAGGCTACAGATGTTCTCATTTGGTTCTTTTGTGAATTTTGTGCTGAGATGTGCTCTGTGTACCAGAAAAAAACACCTACAGTTATTTTGCCTGGACTCTACATGCCTTACCTCTCCTTAAACTTCCTCCCTCTGATAATGCTAAGTCAGGCTAAAGAAACCAACCCAGTGTGTTTTATTCGCTCAGGAATAGCTTGATGAGAGGAAGAGGAGAAAAAAATAGACTGGATGGATTTACCAGTTGCTTTTTTTTCCCCCCTCATCCTAGTTTCAAAAGGGAAATTAAATATATTACAATTGCCATGGCAAAGGAACAGCAATAATTAAATTCCTGGCATTTTCATGCTCTTCTAAGTAAGTGACACGCTCTAATCAAAAGACCTTTACCTTACATGAGAATGGTCTTTAGATGAGACTGAAAATCTGAATAAAACATCTTGTTTGAAGGTTCTGCTTGGAATGCTCCTATCTTTGAATGATGTTGAAGGTTTAGTTCAACATTTGAGCTCTAAATGCTCAGATCAAATTTATTAAGAGTAGTGTGGATTCTACATAACACACAGTCCTTCTCTTGACTAAATTAAACCATGGTGATAGCAAAAAATTGCATTATTTCCTGAGCCACCCAAGATCTTGACTCTAACTGTGCCACTCTTTTGAGGTACAATAAACAGAAATCAGAGGGGTTCCAAAAATAGTAAGATTCTAACTGATAGTATCTTTTTAGTCAAATCTGTGGGAATCTACCATCAAAACATTCAGCACACTTTCTAACTGTGAGCCGTCGCAAATGTTTTGCTAAAACTGACAAAACTAACTCAGATTTCTAATCTTTTGCCATAAAGAGTCTTCTCAAAGCAATGCAATTTTCTCAACCAGGAGAATGTCACCTAATATAAATTCCACTTAGGCAACTGAAATTCATTATATTCCTAAAATGAGACTATATCATATTATACAAAATATGCCAACATTAAGTCCACAGATGACTGGGTAGGCAATTAAATATGAAAGCTAACTGAACAAACAGAAGAATTCATTCTTGGCAGTTTAGATCACAGCTAAAGATGTCTTTTTTTGATGTGTCAAATTATTTTTCAATGTACGTATAATACGTGTCAGTGTACGTGCATCTTGTTGCATCCCCAGGCTACTGGTACAGGGCAATATAATATAATATGTCTTTTTATATTCCTGTTGTATATCCTCTTAACCAACCTTTTCTGACTATAAACTCACATTATATGCAAATAGCATATGCCACAGTTAACTGACTTTACTATTATATATTTAATTTGATGATGCTCAAGGCTTCTTTTTAAAATCTTTGACAACTAATTCATTCTATAAACTTAAATGTGCCCTAGGACATTATTGTATTCTAAATTGTATTTTGCTTCTCAAAAGTCTATTAAAAGTAAACTTGTGAATCTGCTCTGCCATTAACATTTGGGGAGAATGAATGAAAACCTTACATTGGTAACTCTAATAATGTGAGTGGGTGCTGTGCATGTAAATGTTCAGCATCTTTCAAGAGCATGTACTTCAAATCCTTACCAGCAGATTTGCTTTTGTAATTGCTACATGTTATTAAACTGTCCTCACAATACTGCATTATCCATTGGGCCCACTTATCAATCTATTTTAAAAAATTTAGAAGCTGAAAGAGCTCTCCATGTGCTCTCTCATATTCCTCCCAGAAAACACGACTTACCAGTCTAAAGCTGGTGTGAAATGCCCAGAAAACTCTCAAGGAAGCATTTATACCCCAGCAAGATTTATTTAGAGATTTATCCCTGCAACAGGTAAGTCACAAGTCATTTATTTTTCAAAAATTTTGGAAACTGTTATTTTTTTGATGGTTTTATCTCACAAGAGTGACAGAAATAAAGCACTGATATTATTTCAACCATTTTGAACCTGGTTTGTTTAAGTATGGATCTACAAAAAATCCTCCATTAAAGACATTGCAGTATTTAATGGACCGTCTCTATATTTATATATGTATATATATTTTGAATGCTACAACACATGTATTTTGCTCTTTGGCTAGAATGGCTAGAATGCTGCCATCGCTGACAAGCAAATTAAATAGACTGAAATCACTTAACAGGGCAATATTTTGGTCAGTAACAGCAAGAAAGCACTCCACGAAAGCAGCAGTACAGTTGTATCAGAACCCCTGAATCACAGAAGAGCTGAGGACAGAAGCGGCCTCAGAAGATGATCCAGTCCAACCCTTCTCCTTAAGCAGGGTCATCTATGGTACATGGTCAAGGATCGCATCCAAGTGCATTCTGAATATCCAAAAAGATAAGGAGACTCCACAACCTCTCTGGGCAGCCGGACCCAGGTGCTCTCTCTCTCAAAAGTTCTCCAGATGTGTCCTCACCAGGGCTAACTGGAGGAGAAGGATCACCTCCCTTGACCTGCTGGCAGTGCTCTAGTGCACACCAGGACACCACTGCTGACTCACGCTCAACTCGTTGTCCACCAGAACCCCCAGGTCCGTCTCCACTGAGCCTCTTCTCAGCAGGTCAGGCCCCAGCCTCTACTGCTGCCTGGGGTTATTCCTTCCTCCCTAGGTGAAGGACCTTGCTCTTCTACTGGTTGAACTTCATGAAGTTCCTCTCCCCCCATTTCTCCAGCCTGCCAAGGCCCCTCTGAAAGGCAGCACAGCTTTCTGGTGCATCGGCCACTCCTCCTGGCTGGGGATCGTCAGCAAACTTGCTGAGGGGGCAGGCACTCTGTGCCCTCATCCAGGGCACTGGTGAATGTGTTGAACCAGACTGGGCCCAGTGCTGATGACACCACCAGCTACAGGCCTCCAGTTGAACTCTGCTGCTGATCCAGCCCTCTGAGCTATTCCTTTCAGCCACTTCTCAACCCACCTCACTGTCTGCTCACCTGTCCTACACGTCTTGAACTTCCCTATGAGGATGCTATAAGCAGCCTCAAAAATTAGGTATCTTTTAAATTTTTTTATAACGTCTTTATAAGCACAATAGCTCCCTTCTGAGTTTTACCTATCACAAGGACCTGAGTTTTACATATCACAAGGCAGAATCTGAGGGCACGTGAAGCAATAAGAGTAACTCAGGATGAGGCAATGTTTAAAGGACCTGCATGGCACAGCCAGCTGAAGACAATGTATGGATACCAAGCCCCAGTGCAAGCACTGCTCTGAAGGCATCTCAGGCAGAGTTTTAGGCAAGTTTCAAGTGAGCTACAGAAGAATGACCTTTCTTCCCACAAGTTCTTCCATTCCCGTATCCGTAAGGGCACACTTCACTAATGCAGATGGGCCCATCTCCTTTCATCTCTGAATCTTCCTCCCTTTCCTTCTCCTCGCCAGCCCCCGCTTCCCTGAAAACTGCTGCTAGCATCAAGGTATGCTCTTCCCTTTTTCCCTGCTGTTTTGTAGTCTGTAAGAAGCCAGTGTGCTTTCAATACTAATCTTCTTTCTATTTATATATCAATAATAAAAAAAGAAAATAATCCCAGACCATAGCATTTCACTAAACAACTTCAGGGATGCGAAAAAGAAAACAAGCCTATTTCACTTCAAAATGTCAAGATTCAATTCACCCTACCATGCTATTCAGCACATACAAAGAAGGGATAAAAATATATCCCAAAGTGTAGTGAGTGACTACCGATCAAAAAATGTCACATTTATGTAGACAGCTATTGATAAACCTCTGGGGAGAGCAGGAACAGATGGGTACTAATGCCCACAATTATACACACACGTACCCCAAGAGGGGCAGAAAAGCTATGACAACAAAGACTGTAAACTGTATACCCAGGATAAATACTAACTAGTGCTAAAAACAATAAAAAAAAGAGACTTCCCTATTGTCTTGATTAAGCATCCTCAGCAGAGTGATAGTGTTTGTCTGTGTTCTGCTCCTTCAAATCAGAAATAGCAGTTTAAATAAGTAGAGAGTGTTTGAAGATTTTGAAGGTGCCCCCCCCTGCCGCCTTTTCTGATATCTCAAAGACTGTCTCTATTCTAAAGAGATGATTGCAAAATAATCTGAGGAGGAGAACTTCAATACCAGCCACCAGAATCCCTCTGTGCCTTTTTCTCCAATTTTCATGACAGTATGTTTACTAAGAACAAATTCACAGACAGTTAAGCTGAAGAGAAGAAATCACTCCTAGACATATAATGAAGGTTGGGTCTGAAATCACATTTTTTAACTTTCTGCAAGGAATTGCATTTCAGTTATTCAATGTATGTTTCATATAATTTAGAATATTTAATTATATATCTATTTATCACATCAACTATGCTTGCAGAAATCTTAGTCGTCTTAATGTTAAGCTATTCTGATGACAAAACCTGTTTTTGGTGCATATACTCTACCGTTCAGGGGTCTATTCTCTTCTTGCTTGCATTGTATTGTAATGATTTGAGGCAGTTCAAAGGAATAATCTAAATACTGTAAAGCACTCAGAGAGATGCGTGATTATTTTCTGCTGTCAAAATACCTCCCTTTTACTTGGCTTTAGATTACCTCAAGATTGTCTCTGTACAGCCAAGGGAGGGAGAAAAGCCTACTCACAAGTCTGCAATTGGCTGAATGAACGAAGATGGAATCAGCGCGACTTGCCCCGGCCAACAAGGTGCACCTTGTTCTCCTCCTCGCCGTGAAGTCTCCTTACCTGAACCGAGGCCCAGAGCTGCCCGGACAGCGATCACAGCCCCTGAGAAGCGAGGGACCGAAGGACAACGGGGCCAGCCGGGACACCCCGGCACCCCCTGCCCTGCCAGCCCGCAGTTAACGTGCGGGCTACGCACTGCTCAAAGGCACCGATCACAGGAGCTTGGTCTTTCTGCTATTAAACTGCATCCTTTTTCCACGGCTTCTGTCATGGAGGTCTTCAGTTCGCACTACATCATTTCCCAGGCCTCTGGATATTTATAATGCTTGCTAACTCACCAGCAAACTCCCTTAGCATATTTCTGCTTTTTTTTTTTTTTTTTTTTTTTAACATGATCAGCAATGGCAAATCAAAAATGATCAGTCTTTAGACTGACACTGGAGATCTTCCAGAAGGAGCTTTTGCCATTAAAATAACCACTGCCATCTCTCCTTTCATCACCTTCTTACATGTTCTACAATTCCTGTAATAATTTCTCGCTTACCCAGCTTAACTAATGCACTCCCAAGTGGCACCATGCCAATTATTTTACTGAATTCCAGGCAGACTGACCAACTGAGTGCTTGCTGTGTGGAAAATCAATTACACTAAGGCACAAAAATATCCTATTAATTTGGCTTGACTGACCCTTGGTAAGTCTATTTTGCTTATGATCCCATTTCCATCTGACCCGAAGTTCAAATTCTTTTTCTTCATAATTTGTTCTAAAGCTTTGCATAAAAATAAGGTGATTTGAGTCAGTACTTGCTCATGTATTTTTTTTTTTCCTTAAGATGGGTACTATATTCAGTATTCTTTGGTCATACGGCACCACAGTGACTCAGTTCTTGCTAAAATTTCACATAACTATTCTCTCAGAATATTTAGAACATAGTCCATCCCTTGGGTGCAACAACGGTTTTGAGTTTTGCATACACCCTACAGAGGTAATCTCCATTTACATACCTTTATCCCCATCAGTCACTTTTTGTGACGGGTATTTATCCCCATGTTAACCACAATCTTAAGATGCAAAAATAGTCTGAGCTTAAGAAACCCCTCTGAGCGTGGAGACAAGGAGGAAGCGGGGTAGGATGGGGAGCAGGTCATGTGTCGAATGGCTTAACTGATTATACCTGCACCTTTGAAGATCTGCGTGGTGAGTTACATAGTCTAAGAACCTTAACTCACAGCTGAAGGAAATTATTCTGTGAAGGAGAGGAATTGAGCTGATTTTGTGGTTTCCATTCACCCCTCAGCCTGAGCAACGCTAAGAGGAAATGACAATATCTTTCCATTGCTCCTCTTATGTGGAATATCATATTCTCCCATTCTGTGGAGGAACAGAAAGACTGTCCTCGAAGAGAAAGACTTGTCTCAGAACAGGCAGGAAGATTTTGGCAGAGCCAAGAACTTAAACACAGGCCGGGCCAGCCCCGTGCCCGTGTTACTGCCCCAGCTCCTGCCTTCCTAAGTGAGGCCTTCACAGGTAGTACAAAGCTACAGGCCTGGTGCGAATGGCAGGAATTTCTGGTAAAAGCTGAGAGCTCATAAAGCCTAAATGACAGAGCTGGGTGTATTACCCCAGACCTGGGTGTATTATTTATCATAGTATTATTATGAGCTATCCATATGATACAGCCTTAAAAAAGGAAATCCAGTACTAGGATGTATCAGGACAGACATTTCCAGGACAGAACTAATAACGTCAGGTATGACACATGGGCAAGACCTCATCTGGACTCTTCTTTTGCCACTTTCAAGAAAAAAAATTAACTTAGATATCAGAGAGAAGGAAAGGTTTCTGAGTTACCTAGAATAGAGATATTTATCAGAGAACTCAACTGAAAAGCACAAAAGAGACACATAAGTTTCACATATAACCCAAGTGCAAACACGTGGACACATGAAGTCCACTTAGTTAGGAAGGACTAGATGTCTGCCTCTACAAATAACACCTGGGAGACTGCAAGAACTACACAACTAGAGGCAAAGGCTGGAAAAAGAAGATTGTCCATAAACTAGGTGTGCTGGAATTATTTCTAACTACAAAAGTAGTCAAAGTGTGAACCAGCCTCAAAACCCAAGGACATTTTAAAGTAAATTTATGAAAGTAGTTTTATGACGTGATTATCGGAGAAAGTGATTAAATTTGATAAAGTCTCCAGTGCCAGATTTCCACATTCTTCGAAATTCCTGTGCTGTGATAATCAATATAGCAGGGGCAATATTTTCATTCATGACATTGTGCCCACAGCTTTGTATTGATTTATGCAATTTGGCAAAGCAGGATGTCTGCCTACGGAGAGAGAATCTACAATTTTCCGTGTGATAAATTTTTGAGGCTGGATAAATTGTATGTTTATCTGCTGGAACTGAGATGAAGACCATTCCTTGACTACTGAGCAACCACACAAATCTCATGTATTTTAGCTTTGCCACATTTTTACATTCTTACAAGCTTTTCTTGGCTGGTTCACCCAGAAAGCAATACTCAAGTGGGCCAAAACTTGCCAGTGCATAACTAGTAATAAGACAGTTCTGCCCAAAAGCACAGAGGAGGTAAAATGCAAATAACATGCTAAGCCTTTAGCCTGATACTTAGATTTTAGCCACTGTCACCAAATTTTACAGCAGAATTTAATTAAAACTAGAATTTTAATCAAATTAAATGAGAAATTTAGTGAAAAGAGTTCAGGCTCAACTGGACTTCCCATCTTGATTAAATGGACTATTCTTTATGCAAAGGGACTACATTATTATCAAGCAGGAGCAAATACTATCTACAGTTCTAAGATGTTACTTGCCTGATCTGATCTATTCCAAACAAAAGACTTTCGTATTAAGAATTTAGTGTAACACATTTCCTCATAAGCATTAATTCATAGCCATGCAGTCCTCAAGTCAGTAGTAGACATAAACAGAACATGGATTGAGCAGCGTTGATCATACGTAAGGTTTAGTTCAGCCCATGTCATTTCACAGGGATGTATTTAAATAGCCCTTAATCAAAAGGTACCAGACATGTTACGTGTCCCTGCAGCAGACGAAAAATCTGCCTTGTCAAGACAAGAGACTCTCTTAGAAAACTTCATATAGGATCAGATGACCTAGCATATTATTAGGATATTTTTTCCCTCGTGAAAGGCACAAAGCTGCTAATTTCAGATTTACAATCACTCCTGATTTTAGTGAGAGTGATCCACTCTCAGGCCCCTTGCAACACAGTTGCCTGAGAGAGCACGTGAAGCGAGTTTAGTGATTCAGCAACAGGATTAAGCAGAAACCCAAAGCAGAATCTAACTGCAACACACCAGAGCTGCCCTCAAAAATCTGCTGCCTGCAGCTGCTCCTGCTTTCAGGAGCCCATAAGGCCTTGTCCATACAGGAGTTTTGATGAGGATGACTTAGGCCTGGCACAATTAAGCGGGCTATTTTTTCCAGGTAGCAAGCAGAAAGTTCTCTTCCAACTTCCCAGGAGAACAGACTTTTATTCCATTGACATTAATTAGTGCACAAAGGGAATCACTGCTAAAGCTGTTCATAAAGGCTCAACCTCTCAAACATCTTACCTGAAAGTGCTGGGTCAATATGTTCTGCTGTATTTTTCTGCTCTAGCAGTGGAAAATACCCATTAAATTTACTTAACTGGATAGTTAAGTCCAGTTAATGGTTGATTTGAATCTCAGAAGTATCCCAGAGCAGCTGGAGCGTACCAGGGAAATCTGGTCCTTATGGTTTTGTTTTGTCTTCAGCAGAAACACGCTCATGAGCTTCTCTTACATTAACGTGTAAACACTTTAACCTCAAGTCTGTCTTAAACTATTTTGGTCTAATTTTTAGTTATGGAATTGGACTTTGAGACTGAAAAAAACACCTAAAAATGAAAGAAAAACTGTCCTGTGAAGGACATTTATTTTAGTTAGCCTATACATTCTGTATTTTAAAAAGTTAATTTGTACAGTAGATATTTTGATTTTTCTATGGGTTATGTTCAATATTTTTTACCACTTTACACACTGCAGTAGCATGCAATTATTTCTTACAGCTTTGCAATTTAATTTTCAACAAAATATGAAGAGTCGGTTTACAAAGTCTGGGGGCTCAGCTGTAAAAGGGAAAATGCAGTTCATGTACTGAATTAAAGAGACAGTCAAAATTTGCCAATATGGATGATTTACTGAAAAATACTGTGTATTATATTTTATTTTTAGTGCCGCTATGTCTAAAGGTCAGTGCACATGGCTCTCTAATTTAGTAAGCTTACAGCAACTTGGGGGCAAGCTAGAAAGACTCATCATGATGCAGAAAACCTGCAGCACAGCCTGCAAGATGGACCCTGAAAATACCTTTATGTGAGATGTCTACTCACATAATGTATTGCCGTGCAAAGATCATTTGCAAATTAAAAGACTGAAAATGCTGATATTACTCAAAACCGTATTAGCAGAATCACAAGGCAGCATGTGGCCCGATTAATCTTATGAACTCAGCATTAACATATTACTAGAACACAATGTAAATTACACATTTATGAGCATATCAACTTCAAGTGCACAGCAAAATATGCCCCGGAGTACTTTTGGAGACTAATTTTCTTCTACAAATAAAAACAAAGGTTTCACAGCAATGACCAGTAGTACCTTCAGGCTCAACAAGAAATAATGTGGTTGTATTATTATCAGTTGCCATGAGGCTGCTTACAATTTCTAGCTGTCTCCAGTTCCAGATTAAGGCTGTCAGTACAAAGCTTAAAAAATAAATGTATATACAAGGACTTATTTGTTACTAAATCTGCTTTCAAGACATACAGAATTCAACACACACATCAAGCGTCCACATGTTGCAACAATAACAGCTAAATACCTTAAAAGTACAATACAAATAAAAGCAGACATACAGTAAGCACCTTTAAAAAAAGATGTTTACTATTGGATTAGGTATAAGCAACATAAAGAGCATCTTGTCTGCCATGGTGGAATCATGTATGATTTCTGATGGTGCCTGCAGGATCATTTTTGCCTTTCCTGTTCTCACTGAAGCCTTGTTTCTTTATTGAGAAGATGGATAACTAAG
>JAVCKT010026580.1:4357-16199 GCA_032273925.1 Rhynchotus rufescens | reverse complement strand
GAAGGAGGGAAGGAAGGAAGGAAGGAAGGAAGGAAGGAAGGAAGGAAGGAAGGAAGGAAGGAAGGAAGGAAGGAAGGGCAGTGCTGTGGTATATCAGGCTTATGGAGTCATTTCTTGTAAACATGATGCAAGTGTCTCAGCTGCGTGCCTGCTTCAGGAACACTGGCCTCACATCCCCCCGTGTCAGATGCAGCACAAAGAAAGGATCCTCACTCCCAGCTAAATGGAAAAAGGGAATTAGTAGCATGTTACTTATTCATTACTGCCACTTTAATCACTTAGAGGCCCAATTAAGTATAAATCATCAGTATTAAGTTACTTTCTCCAAGCCTCCGCACTGCGCACATGGCTGGGTTTGGAAGGCTGGAGGTGGCGCGAGCTGGAAAAGGCCCTGGGAGGCTGGTCCCCCCCTTCCCCGTGCTGTGAAGTTGATAAATGAAGGCTGCATTGGAGGTGCAGCAGTAATTTCTGTAGTGCAGTCAAGTGCTAGGTCCGTGGTCCCCAGCGAGCGATGAGGGCAGCGGCCCCGGCGATGCCTCCGCATCCCCTGGGCTGCCCCAGCACCAGGAGCGGCTCCGGTTCCACCCGCAGCCCTCCACAGCCATCAACGGACGGGGAAGGGGCAGGGAACACAGAAGAGGGGACAGGGAGAAAGCAGCTCCTCTTCCCTAACCAGTTATTGTCCTCATCTCTCCCGAAGAGCAAACGGGCTTAGGAGGCATTTTAAAGAAATGATGTAATAGCATCCCTTGAGATACCTTCCTCTTCCCTTTTTCTCCCCTTCTTCCCAGGGATTAAATTTCCCCAGCGACCTAGATCGCTGTCTGGGAAGCATATTTCCTTCTAATCGGTTTTACAGCTCTTTTAAAGTAATATGTCAGATCATTTTCTCCATATACATAGTTAATGAAAGTAACCCTACAAATTCATTTTAAATAGATGGAAGTTGTTATAACCCTGATCTGGAATTTATTACATTCATTACAATCTTGCTGAAGTAGGTAATGTAATGGACTATTACTTTTATTATCTTTTTAATCCCTCAAAATTATTAGGAACTGACTAATATTTGGCATCACCCTGTTAATGTTTAAACAGAAATTGATATCTTCATTCATCTAATAAATGATGGGGTCTTTTTCTGCCGAAGGATGAAAGCTGGTGACTTTTTTTCAACCTCAACTAAGCCAAAAGATTTCTAAGTAAAATCATAAACTGACAATGTAATAGTTGTATTAAATCCGCTCCTTTAGCAGGTTGTGAGAACATTTTGCAGAGTGATTTCCATGGCTCCTGACTGTCCGAGGAAGTCTGGAGCCCATCGGTTTCTGAGAGGGATGGATCAAGATTTTCCCTGTGCAGTCAGCCCCTCACTCTGCATTTTGCTTCGTGACCAACATAAGCAAAATATTTCATAAAAATTTCCCTCCATTCCAATCAAAACAAACTTTTTTAGCTTCTTTAGAGAAGAATTGTTCAGTAGATGCATTAAATCGACCCCCAGGGGCAACCAGGGGCAGTTTTGCCACCAGCTCTGGCAGGAACAGGATTCAGCCCTGCTCAGATGCTCTTTTCCATACAGAATCCGTCCTCCGGACTTCACTAAGAGCAAAAGCACCTTGTTTTACTGAGGGGGATGTTGGAGACACTTTTCAAAGACACCTAAATGATAAAGTTGAATTTTTGGAAGTTATTTAGATAAAGACTGTAACGGTGCAAATGAGACACAAAAGAGATTTGCAAAAGCACCTCAATTTTATTTTAAATGGGTGATGATGAAGGTGCTTTTGAACCTGACATAAAATACGTATTTGTACTTGTGCATGACTTTCTGCATCTTTAAAAAAAGAGGGATTGAAGTCACATCCAAAATTGCACTAACAAACCTGGCCCTTTGGCACTTCCAGAAATGTTACCCAGCCTGCAACCTTTGAATACATCCAAGCTGTATTTTAATGCTTTTAATCTGCACCTCACCTTACAAGTGCTATTAATATTCATTATAGATTAAGGCCAAAATGAAGATAACAAAGAACTCCTTACATTTTCTTTTGAGTTAAAACTGAATTTTGCTGCACAGTGAAAATGAAAGACAAGAGAAGTTTCTTTGGACAGTAGCCCTAAACACCAGTTACTTTACTGAGTTTTATATATATATATGTGTGTGTGTGTGTGTCTGTGTGTGTATTTAAAACCCTTTTTTAGTGTAGTACAGGTGACAAAATTCGCATGATAAAAGACCTGCAAAAGAGACTCACAGCATGGTTTATTTTTAATTGAGAAAAACGAAAATACAAGAATTGAGAAGCAACCTTGAAAGCAAAACGTTTTCTGCAAATTGACCTGGCGAAATGAATATAAGATAATATGTATTCATAGTAGTAAAGATCCCCAAGCCAAAATACAGAAGATAAGTACTAGTTTCCGGGGGAAGCAATAAGGATATTAGCAGAATGGATGTGTTCATGCTGCTTTGGAGGAATCTTTGGGAATTATACAGAGTGCACCCAGTGCTTGGAGAGCGGATGGTGCCGTCGATGCAGCGGGGCTCTCTACACTGGCTGCAATGACCTCCTGCCAGTTTGCACCAGCACAGGATCCGTTACCACCATAATCCCATTTTCCCTCGAATGTTCTCTCGGAGATCCATTACCATTTTAATCTTGTGAAAGTGAACCTGATGCAGGTACCTGACTGGAATAATCACTGGACCATGCCAGTGCTGTTAGCCACAACCTGCGCTGAGATCATAGATCAGAGAGACGCAAAAAGATGGGGCAGAAAGATGGTTTTTACTGGGATTTCTCTAATCCTAGAGACATTTTAAAAGGACATTTCCTTTCTGTGCCCCTAGCAGTTGTATGAAGAAAAAAAAAGAAAAGAAAAAAAGAGGGGAAAAAGAAAACAAACAATCAAATAAATAAATTTGGTATCTGGCTCGCAAAAGAACAAGTCTCTGAGTTGCACATTAGAGTGGACACTTTTTGGTCCTCCATTAGTGCTGCCCATGCTTTATGATCTGCCACTGAGACAGACTAAAAGGCACAAGGTGAAAGAATCCTTTTTTTTTTTGTATTTCAAATACTGCTTTAATAAGGCTGAAAGTCTCTCTCTTTCTCTCCTTATAGCCCTACAGCAAATAAATGGAGGTGTCAGCCCAACACCCGTGTAGGTTTAAACTGAATGGAAGTGTCCTTTTGAAAAGCTTGTTCCGTCTGACAGTCCTGAATGTGCTCCTGCTGCAGTTCCTTTGAACACCCATCTTTTCTGTGTTGGTGCTCTGCTGACATGGCTTTTCGTTCCGTTAAAGATTAACAGAATGCTATAGAATGACAGGACTTTGTGATAACTTAATTGCACAAAACACAGTTGTTCCTATGCAAATCGGAGTATAATTGGGCTCGAAGAAATTGCTCTCTCCATGTAAAGATGGCGAAGTGGATTTTGGACGCATGCGGGGAAAAAATAATCTATTACCTTTTATTGTACTTGAAAAACATAGTTCACAGTTTTTATGGTGAGTACTAGACATGTGCTTAATGACATGAAAGTAGTTGATTATGTGCGTTAAATATCCAACAAAAAAAAAGTCTGAAAGGTCTAAAGCCTCGTTATTTTATGTATATTTTAAGTGCTGACATAGAAATTACCCTAACAATGTGCGAACCCTGTGACACACTCGTAAATCGTGGCTCGCGATGGACGTCCCTGCCAAAGGTGCCTGGGCAAGCCAGAGGGCACAGCAGAAGCTCCTCTACATGAAAAAGAGAGGGGAAGCTCCCTGAAACTCTATTTTTGATATAATTAGGCTTTTGTTATGGTAAGCATGGAATTAGAGCATCATCTAAACAAATATCATAAAGCAGAGAGAAAGGCGATATTATAAGCAAAACAGGGGACCATTCCAGGGCAATTGCTGTTTACCCAGAATAAAGGTCCGTGCTAAAGAGCAGATTGTGAAAAACAAGGTTAGCGAGCGAAGTGATGGGCACTGACCACAGAGCCGGGTAATGCCATTTACCAAAGTCTTTGAGACTCTACCTTTAACAATAGCTGGGGCTCATAAACCAAAGTACAGGGGCTAAGCCCTGCCTTGAGCGCGGAGGCTGCAATTGCAGCACATGAGCCTCAGCTCTGCCTGGGCTCCACCGCAGCCTCCCAACCCTTTTGGACTGCTTAAGCACGACGGAATGGAAATGGGATTGGAAGAGAAAGAGCCTCCCGAAATGAACTGCGCGCGCTCCGTTGTGGTGGCATGATTGATACTGGAGCATGTAGGTGTAATGAAACTGATGCTGTCTCTTCTGCACCTGTGATTTATTGAGTACAAATTTAAGATGAGAAAAGGCCCCATACCAGGAGCTGCATCTTCCCCCTCAAAGAGGGTATGGTCATCCATCACCAGCCATTGCAAAAGGCCCAATAGTGAGCGGCTCATCAGATGAGCCAATAGTCTCTTTGTTGGGATTCCTAACAAGTGTTGGATCAGCAAAAGTCTATTTAGGCTGGTGGACCTTTCAGGACCAATT
Organism: Rhynchotus rufescens; assembly: GCA_032273925.1. Lineage (NCBI taxonomy): Eukaryota > Metazoa > Chordata > Aves > Tinamiformes > Tinamidae > Rhynchotus > Rhynchotus rufescens. The sequence continues at coordinate 11,670 of JAVCKT010026580.1, read as the reverse complement.
TGTAGTGGGTCACTGATTCTGCTAGTGTATTATCTTCTTTACTACTAGTACCAGTTGGGCAAGCAGCAAAGATTAATGATTTTAGCTGCCGACTGTTTGTGGCAATCTACTGCTTCTGGACCAAAGATTAAGATTTTTTTGTGCTTTACTAGAAAGGACACACCTTTTACCCAGGACTCATTTTTATTTGCTGAGTTCTGTACAAATAATAATAATAAAAAAATAATGGGCACCTCAGCTGCCACTTTAATGGCAATAAAAAGGATTTTTGCTGGTGTATAGCACAACAGGAGAGATTTTTGCAGGGAATAATAAAACTCAAAGCTGAGCATAAGTTTCATTCTCGTTGGGCTGGGGAATATGGCACAGAACAGCTCTTTTCCCAGTCCCACTCAACGCACTGTCCTGGGGAGCTGCAGTGATGCCCTTCCTCCTCCTTGAGAGGGAGCGAAGGAAATGGAGAAATGCAGGAATAGTTCCTTTCCTGGGCTGGTCTTTCATTATTTTCCAAAGCAGAAATCCCTGTTGTAATGGATTTATTCAGCAAATGTGCAAAGCACCTTGAGAGCTGTTCCCAGGAGCCTGGTTCTGTGCTGAGGCCCCTTGGACCAGAGGTCTTCAGAGAAGCCTCTCTGAGCACCTTCAGTCACTTTGAAAGAGTTTTGGGAGCCAGTTTTCCATAAGGGAATTTGGTGGTTATATCATCCCCAAGACCATAAAACCTGGCAGTGCTGCTTGAAGCAGGTAGCACAACCTGGGAGCCCTGACTGGTAATTTCCAAGAAAACAAAGTACAGAGGAGAGAGGTCTGGTTAGATGTGTCTTTTTGGAGATGCTAGCTGCATATACGTGAGCAGCTATACAGGATACTGGGCACTTTTAAGGGGAAACTCTACTCACTGATGCCTTATAAAAGGAGTCGATGTTCCACTGCTCAGCTCCTTGTGGCCAGAAGAAGGGACAAACAGCTCCTGGGGAGGTTAGAAATAGAAATACAACGACAAATAAGTAATTCTGCTGTTGGAAAGACACCAGGAAGCCAGCAGGATACAAGAACAAGGGCAGCATTTGTCCACGTTTTCATTTTTGTTATTATTTGCCAATAAGAGCACAGGGCGCTGAGACTTCCCTGAGGCTGGGAAGGAGGTTGCAGCTCTGTCACGGGCAAAGGCCAAGCTGGCAGAAAGACCTGAGCGGGCAGCGGTGTGAGAACGGTGCGGAAACGAGCGCAATCCCTGCAAGTGCCCAGCAGAAATGGATCTCTGCAGAGAGGCTTCAGGTGCAGGGAGCCAAGGGCTCAGGGCGCAGATCCCCGTGTGCTCCCGGGATTCTCCCATCCGCAGTCACTAAAGGCAGCACACGGCAGCGTTTCTGAAGGAGAGCACAGGATTTCCCCGCAGCTGAAAAACAGGACAAAGCACCCAAGTGCATGAAAAATGCACTCATCAAGGATGGGATTTTTAAAGGGAAGAGTTGTATAAATGACCTAATAAAAAAAGGGATCTAATTGTTTCCACAACTGCTTCCGAAATTACCAGGGCCTTTTCTCCTCGCTTGTCATTGTTCACGGAGCCATAAATCACAACCCAGGAGATCACTCAGCCCTTGACAATTTGCAGCCATGCTCCCAAGTCTCACATTCGGCAGGGCCGAGATCACTGACAAGCTGTTACTTAAACACTTGACAGGTTCAGAATAGCTCAAGCTACAAGGATGCCATCAAGTAAAGAGCTTTTAATTTATTTTTCTTACACCCTTATCTCCTGGTCTTGTCGTGAGCGCTGTCAGGAAACATGGGTACTCCAGTGGAGGTGTTTCAAAATCTCTTCGTGAAATCTAACAGGAATATGAGTTTTTCTCCATGCTGGTTCCTGAAATATCGCTGCACACAGCTGCACTTAGCGCCTGCAGGCTTTATAACCCAGGCCCTGCAGTTCTGTAAGGCATTAAAAGTCTCCCATTTTAAAGTGCACCAGTCATTTATTCCTAAAGGTCTCCCACATGCTTCATGCAGGACGTCTTCTCACTTCAACTGCTAAAAAACACATGCATCAAACACAGAATATGGAGAAAACTAAATTTTAGGGAAAACATGGACCTTTGGGAGAAGAGAACAGCCACGTCTGCATCTCTCACCTGCTCGTTCTGCCGTGGTCCTCTCTGAGGACGAGCCTGTGGTGGCCCTGGCTGGTTCCCTAGGGATGAGCTGCTGGGGATCCGGGAGAGCAGGGCAGGTTGCCTGTCCCGTTCGGCTGCTGAGCAGCGTGACGGAAGAGCAAAATAAACAGCATTACTGGCAACAAAGAGGCAGTGATGACATATATATTTTAAAATCCGGCTAGTCAAACACCAGTGGGCTTTTCTCAAATTTTATCCTCCGGATGACAAACGCCCTTCTGTCTTTTGTTCCCCCAACAAAGTTGAGGTTGGCCCTTTTACAGCTGTATTTCAGTGCGTGGTCAGCGTTACAGACATGTTTTCACATTGCTCAGTGAACCTGGGCTGTAGTTTAAACACACAAGCGCAGAAACTAGGGTGCATCTGGCACTTTGAAACACAACACTCGGAGCCTCTCTTCTCCACTCCTATGAGTGGCAGAAAATGTCTTTCCCAGTCTGCTTCACAAATAATCCCGCAATTTATAAAGTTCAGGCTCATTCCTCCAGACACTTTCTTGGATTTAAAGCCGTTAAACGAAGAATTTGATATGAGATAGTAAAGCCGAACTCAAAACTTCAGACAAACTCCCTTGTCAGTTCTTCTTTTCAGGATGGTCATCCCACCTGTTGTAGCTTCTCTCTTCAAGGAAGCTCTCTGATATCTAGGGAAAGTAATAAACCCAGTTTCCCCAGTGAATCATCGGAACTGCCCTAACCTTTGCTCGGAAGGAACAAACACCTGCCAGGAAAGCAGGGGCTTGGAAACCATCTTTCCTGGCCTGTCCAAGAGATGCAAAGAAATGATTTCAGTGGTGGGACATCAGCACGGGGAGAGGCAGCGCGGTGGGGAAGCTCGGAAGCAGCAGTACCAGGAACAGAGTGGGGAATTATCTGTGGCAGTCGTGAAAGACGGGCAAATTAGGACTTATATTTCAGCAAACCAGTGAGAAAAAGAATAATAATTTAAAAATGAGAGAAAAAAAAAAAGAGATCTTGGACTCAGTCTTGGACTCAAATTGCTTCATGACAACTCGATTGCTGAGAGAGGTCACAAGTGGGCTGTACTAGGTTGGTCCTAAAGACTCACCTAGGCTTTATAGCTGCTAGTTGAGATGTCAGATCGTGGGATTCAAGCCAGAATAGACCAGCATCCCTCTCCAGATCAATGCAGATGTGTCCAATGAAGATCTGAAGCTCCCTCTCCCTAGTGTGTGCACACATCCTGTCTCTCTAGATGGGCCTGATCTTTAGCAGTGCTGAGTACCTGCAGCTTGACAGGCTGTTTATCAAACCCACCACCTCCCAGGAAACCTGGATACCTAGTGGAAACTCTTGTTTGAGGCTTTTAACTGGTTCCTACTGGTTTCAGAGAGCAAACTATGTTTTGGAATAGAACGAGCAATGGATTGCTCTGTTTGCACTATCCGGCTGTTCCAGGAGAAACTAATCCAAGTCCACGAAAACCAGGGAAGGAATCTAGTGAAATGTCTAGCAAGGTATTAATTGGGAGGAAAAAAAGATCTATTTTAAAACATTGAACCAATAAAAATAGCTCACACTTGGCTGGTTAGAACTGTTCATCAGGTGACTTGCTGCTGAACAGATGTCTCCAGCTGGGAATTCTTGGATGAAATTCTCAAACTTCTCCTTTTTTCTTTTTTTTTTTTTTAAAACAGTTATTAAAGAAGTACATTCGAGGTTTGAAGCGTGTGTTAATTCAAGTCAGAAAAACAAAACAAAGCAGAAACCACACATACATTGCCAAGAGAAAGGTTGCTGAGGTGTAATCACAGCTTTAAAGGGTGAAATTCCTTATCTTGGATGTTTGAAGGATGAAAACACAGTTGTTAAAACCCTTGGAAATACAGAGTTAAGATGGAATATAAACAGGACGCTCATACTGAAAGCAGGAAGATTCATAGAGAAGGCTATCCAGACAAGTATAAAATTGCCTTTCAAAATGCTCACAAAATGCTCAAAGTGGTAGTTTATTGTATAAACTTACATGTACATACGTTGATTAGACCACAGCAATTAGGAAAAAAAGTATTTTAAAGTATTTTGCTTTTATTTTTCAATTACAGTAATAAGTTTACAGTAATATATATTTTAAAAGCATGATTAATGCCTGGAGTCATTATTAGTTATAAAAAGGAAAAAAATATTCTGACAGAGTCTGGTATAGACTGATGGGATGGAGGAGCTGTCACTTTTCTATCTTGCAGTGTATTTGCTGGATATTTGGGGATGTATTTTAATTTCAGTAGCATAGGAGGTATTGATCACCTGAGGAAAACGAACAGAAATGGTCTCCTTTGCAGATTCAATGTGCCACGTGGGGTTGCCATCAAAATAGACATAGAAATGCAGCCCCCTTTAGCAACCAAGCTTCATCCACATCCATCCACATCCATCCTTCATCCCTCACAGCATCGTCACTGCCTCTGTCCTCACTGTGTTGCTCTGCTCATCCTCTCTCTACCTGGGGAGATGTAGTCACAATTATGGGGCTGCAGAATGACCCTAATCAGCAGCAAGGGGCCAATTGGGCCAGAGAACATTTTGCTTAGGAAACAGAGGGTGAGAGTTTACAGCAGTGCTGGGCAGTATCCTGCAAATATATATTTAATGATTGGGTGGAGATGTGCTGAAGGGAAAAGGTTGTGCAGAAGCTGCAGCCTGCTCCAGGACCCAGGCAACTTGGCAAGTCCTCTGCAGGTCCTAACCAAGTTGCATTAGGGACCTGTAATGTCCCAGAGGATCCTTATAACAGCCAATGGAAGGGAATATCTCCAGCTTTTCCAAGGCCTGGAGCCCTAGCAAGAATTAAGCCTGGAGGTGTTTGCAGCGTGCAGCATTTGCACAGGCACTCATGCTAAAATGCAGCTTTATTTCCCAAGGAGAAAATGGCAAGTTGCGTTACAAGCCAGGCATATTGTTTCAGCAAACTAAGAAAAATTTACATGCTGAATTTGAAAGCATCCAGTCTGGGGCTGGTTGAGCTTGTGAGTCTCTTTATATACGAAAAAGAAAAAAATATATAAAGAAAGAAGATTGGAATCCTTTTTCTTTCCTCTGTATTGATACCAGCTGAGTAAGTATTCCTCAGACTAGGAAGGAGACAAACTAAAATGCTTTCCTCAAATCCTTCTTTTTTTTTTTTTTTTGTCTCTCTATTTTTTCCTCATTATATTTGGGACTTTATAATATTTGAGGAGCAAGGTGAAGGCTTTCAAATGCCATCTCATCTCTGGTTCTGCTTATCCTTGTCCCTCAGAAATGCACCAAAAAAGTCCTTAATTTCACTGAATAGCTGCTTTCTAGGCAGTACCTTCCCCTAGAACCTACTTGCTTTTGCTTTTGCACCTGGGTCTCTAAAGCAGGGCTAACACAGGAAGCGAGTTACATTTCCTTAGGTGAGGAGAGTGCTTCATTCCCATGAGACACAATAAACCTGATCCTTCCTCCTCTGATCAACGGGAGCACGGAAGCTGCAGAACTGACCAGTACATCAAAAAGGAGCTTGAAAAATACTTTGAGCAAAAAATGCTAACTGTGCATCCTTCCCCTGTAAGTGCACAGATATTAAATCAGGAAATAGTACAGAACAACCACAAACACATATATACAGGGGCTGTCAAAACAGAAACAAAACTAAATCCCTAATGGGGACTAAAGGTGCAAAGAGCAAGAAGAAGAATATAGAGTCTGGGCTTTATGATTATATTTAAATCTTCATGCAGCAAATGCTGGAAAGGGAATTCCAAAAAGAACTATATATAAGCATTTTTTTTGTGGATCCAGGACTCTGTGCAATGAAAAGGAATAACAAATCAGTCTGAGCGAAAGCACAGATCCCAGTGGGTGTTTCAAGCATGCGTATGGGCTCATGGTCCGTAACGCTGGTCTTCTGGGGGCACAGGACACGTTCAGATCTGCTACGAGGAGCCTTTTTGACACCTGGCTGAGCCTGCAGCAGCCCCAGCCTTTCTTGAGAGCAGGTCTGCGCGGCCCCTGCTTGTCTCAAGCATGACTGAGGCCGGATCTTCCGTCTCTCCTCCTTGTCCATCTAAAGGTCTGATCATCATGAATGTCCCATGCTGAGCCCCTTGGGAAAAAAAATAAAAACCTTACTTGAAGATCTCTGGCTGTTGATGTCTTTAGGATATTGACTGGATCGTTTTTCCTTTCTTCCTAATACACTTCCTGAGTCTCTTTGTACCTTATTCAAGGATGCTAAATCCCTCTGGAAGATCACTTTTCCCATACATCCCACACTTTTTTCCCCATCTCTGATGTGTCTCTGGTAATAGAAGCACATAAGCAAGCAAGAAAGTTCCTCTAATAGGATGTGGCCCAAATTGTGAAGTGCTTGAGCACCCCCCAAATGACATGAAGCGGCCTTTCAAGATATGCTGCACTTATTACAGTTACTCAGCTTCTACCGGCTACCTCACACCTCTGAGAGGCTTATTCTGATCTTTCAGGAAAGTTTTGGTGTTGCTTTTTAGCTAAATGCTCCTAAAAGGGCTCAGATGTAGGACTCAGCGTGCCAGGGTTCAAGTGAGAAGCAGGGGCTCAGCCACACTCTGCAGCAAAGCTCCCCCTAGCAAGGTTTGAACAGCGAATTTTCGCTTTTTCTCATAACCTGTGCTTCTGGATTCAATATTTTCGATGGAAGCATTTTGTACTACAGTAGCACGTGGAATGTTAGTGGTGGCCCACACGTGTGAGGGGGGCTTTGATGAGACTGCAGAATCTGGTATCGATGAGAAAGAAAACAAATTAGGAGCGGCTCCTTCGTGCCACTGGAGGGGGAGGCTAAGGTGGAAGAAACAGCTACGGGGTGAATGTTCCCGTTCCGCGACAGTCTCGCCGCCAAAGTCCCTTCACAGGCCGTTGCGGGGGGGCGTGAAATGCAGCTATAGGGCTCGCAGACACCGCTCCCCGCCGCGCAGCGAGGCTCCCAAGCAGCGGCCCCGGAGCCGCCCGCGCCTCTGCCTGCGCCAGGGGCGGCAGCGGCGGCGACGTCGCCGGCAGCCGGGGAGGGACCTCGGGCCGGGACCCCCGCGCTGCGGAGCCGGGGGCGGCAGCGGGGCCGCCGCGCTCCTCTGGCCCGGCCGCCCTGCAGCGGCCGCGCTCGTTCCGCGCTCTT